>JAUJYS010006034.1:0-10607 GCA_033995665.1 Melogona broelemanni | reverse complement strand
ACATTGATGTGAACGTGGATGCATAAATGATATTACGCATTTACTGGAGAGTATTACATTAATTCGCCAGTTTTGAACCCTCGACCTTTGCTGTATATTTTATTTCAATTCCTATTTAAAGTTTCATCAAATTAATAATAATAAATCACGCTAAATTTAGGTTTATATAAACGTTATGTCATTCCGTTCTAATGATGTTATTTTACTTTTAATTTTATTGTACTAATTAAATTACTCACAATCATGAACGATTGCATCACGCCATTAAATTTGTTTGACTGATTTAGTTTAACTAGAAATATTTATGTCATTTTACAGAATTAAAAATTTGTACAAGGGCTCCAGGTGTAACATGACCATTATTAATCCAAATATATCTTAATTGCCCATTGTATCTCGTATTGTTCATTTCACAGCATCCAACTTAACATTCAATTATTTTGCATTCTTTTGTAGACAAGTCCAACCCCATCACCCTGTACCTGTGCTACGCGTGCGGCGAAAAGTTCTTCTCGGTGGCCGAGATCGAGGAGCACAAGGTCAACAACCACCCCAACGTGTACTGCACCCACCTGGAGCTGGAGGGCACCGCCACCAAGAACATTCCGCTCAGCGTCGAGTTGCTGCTCAGCGCCGCCCAGCACCAGTGCAGCCCGGTAGGCCTCCTGCACAGATGCCAGGTGCCGCCCCAGGCCGTGGCCACCCCCTCCGCCCAACTGCGCTGCACCAAGTGCCAGCACACCTTCCAGAAGACGGCCGAGCTGCACGAGCACATCCTGGTGTGCGGTGTGCAGACGGTCGATTCGGTGGACGCCTATGCCTCGCCCGGCGCTTCCGGTTCCACGTCACCGGCGCGCAGCGGCGGCAGTGGCAAGAAGGTGGCCAACCGCGGAACGAAACGAGCGTTGCTGGACGATGATCCAGTCACACCCGCCCGATGCTCTCCACCAACCGTCCAGCCATCCCCTAGCCGCAAACATAAGAAATCCCGCAAAGACGGTCAGTCGCCCACCCCGCCACACTCCTCCTCGGAGCGTTCCAGCGCCGATGCCAAAGCCAGTCGCACCCCGTCGCCGGTGAATGTGGCTGCCCTTTTCGATCAGCAGCAGCAGGCGTTGGAAGAGATAGCGCTCACCTGTGACGGCTGCAACCGCAAGTTTAAGTACTCCTCGGCATTGGAGCGCCACCAGCGTTACTGTCAGGAAGAGGCTGGTCTGGCGCCGTCCGCCGTCCCGGTGGAGTTGTTGCTGGACGGAGCCAAGAAGGGTCACACCTGCCAGCACTGCAGTCGCTCCTTCACCTATTTGGCCACGCTCAAGCGTCACATGGCTGAATTCTGCGACACGGCTCGCTCCGCCTCCGAGGCGGCGGTCAGCGCAGTGGTCAGTGACGCGACGACCTCGCCCAAGAAGGTCAAGGTGGTGGTGGTTAAACCAGCGATGAACAAGAAGATGGCACGTCGAAAATTGCGGCGGAGGAGGAAGGTGTCCAAGGCCAAGACTACAACGGTGGCCGCGGGAAAGGTCAAGGAAAGTTTAGCAGCCGATTCCGACGCGGCGGTTGAGCCAGCCGCTGAGGAACCAATTCCATCACCGACAAGTGAATCTCTCGAGTCTAAAGATGATCATGAGGAAGTGGATGATGGACAAATGGAAGAAGAGTTGCCGGCTACCTTGGAGGCTGTACGACCCGAAGCACTGAACCCGGTGGTTGTTCTCTGCGATGTGGTGACCAAGAATCGGCGGGAGAGTGGCAGGTTGTCTGTTCCGAGCTCGCCGGTCACCTCCAGCCCCGGACCCAAATCCAAGAAGGCGATCACTCCTCTCAAGGAGCCAGTCCCAGCAGCGGCCAAGGTTGTCCCCACCAAGGTGCTGTCTCCACTTGTTGTGGCCGCGACCGCCAAAACCACCCCGGCGGCCGTCAAACCCACCGTTGTGCCCGTCAAACCTACTCCTGTTCCCGGCATCAAGCCTCTCAAATCTGCGAGCGCGATTTCCTCCCCCGCTGCCAAGCGCATAAAGACTGAGATTGTGGACACGGCCCCTGTGGATATGTCCTCGCCGGTACCATCCGCCTCGCCCTCGCCCATTCCCACAGTGGCCACGCCACCCGGACCCTCCATCTCCAAACAAACTGTCACCTCGGCCAAATCTCCCTTGCCCGCCCTCGCCCCCAAATCGCCGGCTGCCCAGGTCACCAAGCTGCCCGCTGCCGCTAAGAAGACGCGAGTGACCAAAACTCAATCTCCAGCTTTGGCAAAATCGCCGCCGGCTGCCCCGCTCAAACCGGCATTACCCCCGACCAGTTCGCTCCAGCCTGTGTCCATATCGACGCCGGTGTCACCACCCGCTTCGCTAACCATCCTCCCACCCTCCATCACGTTCCTACCGGCTTCCATATCCGCCCCGACCCCTTTGCCGTCTCTCCCGCCTTCCATTTCGTTAATCCCTATCGCAGAGAATGGCCAACCACAGACCGACAAGCCGGCGCCGGTCGCCGCCTTTGCCGGCGTCACCATCTCTTCGCTGCCGGCGCCGTCCGCCACCCTCATCCCGTCGGATCTACCCGCTCTGGTTCCGCCGTCGATGGGCTCGCCCACCCGCCTGCACAACCTATCATCGGCCAGCGCGATCGCGGCCGACTCTGATTCCCCACCCGCCGACGAGCTCATCCTGGATGCAGAGGGCGTCATGATCAAGGTGGAGAACATTGACGACGCGCTGCGACGCGACCAGCAACACACCTGTCCCAATTGCAAACGCACTTTCACCTACCTGGCCAATTTCAAGAAGCACCTGACTGATCTCTGTCCGCTACGGCTGATCCGTCGCGAGGAGTCTTCCGATCATGCGCTCACCCTGGTAGCGACCGACATCCACCACCGACCGATAGCCACGACCCCCACTGCCATGTTCAGCGCCGGCGAAGAACTCGTCGACGAGGAGAGACCAAGCGCTGTAACTCCAGTCAGCGGCGGTGCGGCGGCGGCCGAATCGGGCACGCCGATCAAACCGGCCGTCTTCAGCTGCACCGATTGTCCCAAAGAGTTCGGCGCTTTCATTACCATGATCAAGCACCGGCTCTCACACAAGCTGAGACCGTCCGCCAATGGTTCGCCCGTTGCACCAGGCACGCCGGACGGCTCTTCGCCGACCAAGACCGGCGCGCACCTCGACTGGAAGCGGCCCTACGGATGGTTGAACAACAAGCTGCAGCAGTCGCTCAACCGCGGCAGTCCCTCGCAGCCGATGCTTCAACCAATGCTGTCGATGCGCCCGGGCCGGCCTATCGGATCCACCGTGGCCGGGTACATCCATCAGGGCGTCGCGACCAAGGTGCCGAGAGTTCCCGATCACCTGCCTCATCATCACCACCACCCCGATCAGAGTCGTGTCGACTCACGTGAGGGACCCGAGTCAGCTCACGTGGTGCAGAGTCAGGGCGACGCCGGTTCCAAGCCGGCCCTTCCCCAGAGCGAGTGGGGCGACATCAACGCCGTGCTCAATGACTGTTACTACGATGACGAGGAATACGCCGAGCCGGCCCTGTCCACCTCAAGCCAGTCCACCTCGCTGAGTGAGACTTCTTCGACCATCACGCGAGCACTCAGCTCGGTGTACCGCTCGGCGCTCATCCACAAGCTGGACGAGTCCAGCGCGGCCGATCATCATCCGCATATCCACCACGATCCCGACGCCGACGAGCGCCATTTGTTGGCGGGCGGCGATGAGCTAGCCAACCTGGACAGTTAAGAGGGGGCCGTGTTGGCACTAGGATTTGTGAGCTTTAGATTGCAATAGTGGATGGATATTGTGTTTAGGATGAATGCTATGTGTGTAATTGTGTTGGATTCTAGTTCAAGTGTGTATAAGTCAGAGCTTCCCTCCAATCCATTTGCAATACATTCCTGACCAATGAAGATTTAATCACAATTGCTTCCCCGACAGACATACTCTTAGACGCGAATATACACGATTTTTTATAACTATTTGACTTGATCCTATTACTTCCAGTTAGTTACGATTCGCCGAATATCTGTACCGATTATGCATTGCTAGATTTAGCAAGCGTTCGAAATTCTCAAACGCCACCACGGAGATAAAATATGCCAACATGAATTTACCCGTGTGTAAGTAAATCTGGTCACCTAAATCAGTTATGAATTTACCCGTTTTTCTAGTATGAAGTTTGACCCGGCTAAATAGTGTTGTAAATTGAGTTGTTTCTACGGTAATCCAATGTTCACATCTGGTAAAATCGAATGTTAATGAGCACGAAACACACAAAAAAAGACGAGGTGCACATAAGGAGAAATCGCGTTGTTTTTTTTGTGTGTTTCGTGCTCATTAACATTCGTATTTAGTGTTGTAAATGTCGAGACAGTTTTGATAAAACCACCGTTATATTGTATATTTGCATTTAATGAGTATTTGTGTTCAGCCTATGTGCTCGCATGTATGTATAGATTTTAAGAATTTTTTTTGTGTTAACGGAACACCGAAATAAATGACGTAGCGTAAGTTCACAATTTAACTCACGTGTATTTTAGTTTTTTTTCTATCTGGCAATTAATAATGCCGTTGATTTTTGCGTGCGTTTAAAACTGCAGATTTGCATGGCTGAATAATTTTTGTTCAGATTTGAGCGTATATGTGTTGTTACATGAGTTTACTTGAAATTTTTCAGTGAATTTCTTAATATGGACACTCGTTAAATAAATACTCCTCTTATTCCAGTTCAAGCAGGTGTTGATTGTTGTTAAATGAAAAGAAAAAAAAATCTTTCAGGTGTCCATTTAAAAAGTTTATTGCAAGCAAAGAATTATTGCAGGAACTAAGAAATATCTTTAGAAATTCCTGGTATCTTATAAATAATAATTTTTCAGTGAATTTATTACGCCGCTTTAATTAGAAATAGTTTTTTAGTTTGTAAAATGCAAGTGTGTACTCAAATAATTTCAAATTATCGTATTTATACGGTTATGGCTTCCCCATTTTCTTTGGAATAGTTGTGAGTTATTTTCTTAGGAATTTGTAAATATGTGAAATAGCATAAGACGCCAAAGACGTCTTTTTTTAAAACAAATAAGAGATCATATTTCGGTTTTTTCGGCGCTGTCCCGAAATATGTGACCTTGTTTGTTTGAAATACCTCTTAGTATGAACTTTTCGCCTATCTTTCAAGTTCTTCCGATAAGATGTCAAGATAGATGTGTGTGTACATGAATCAGTTTTTCCGATGCTCTGTCCAAAACAAAACATGTTCAAACAAAAGATGCGCAAAATGCAAACGATATAAATAAATGCGAAAATATAGCAATAACAATAACCTGTTTGAGTGGCACTCTTAATAAAAGTTACGAAAATTGATTCTTTGATTATTCTTTTAATGCCTTCACGTTCGCAATTAAATGTATCTCGCTCCAAATTGGCGTAGAAATGTTTTAGATGAGTTTTTCTAGGAGTATACACTGTATTTGGGAGTGTCATCGCCAATGCGCCTGTGCATTCTCATGTTTACATCTTAAATGAAATTGTAATTTTTTATGAGCGTTTTCTGAATTAATGAATTACATTTGGAAGAATCCAAAAAAATCATATGAAGTTTTCCTGTGTCGTAAACCATAGGTTGTGTTTTTCCCCCATGGCTTTGATACAAGCATTTTTTTTTTCTGTAAATTTGGCGAGTGTGCCAAAGGCCAAGAGATTTTTTATATTTGGTAAAGCAATAGTGTGTAAGAAAGCTGTGATGTTTATTAGTTTTATATGTATTCGATACTTGTTATCTACAGTTTTGTCGGAGCCCATTTTCCAGAGGAAACATACCGTCAAATTGACGATAGTTACTTGTATTTACATTTTTTGTGTCGCGGAAGTTTGTCAATCATTCAATTTAACAATTTGAGTGAATGATTTACTCCGACTTTGTATCGGCAAAATATTGAATAGATATGAAAGCTTTCGTCACGCATATTATGTATCTTCCGTTATTATACAAATCAATAAATCCGTTTTTTCTGAATATTATGTTTTGAGAATCTGTTTTTAAAATTATTTTCCCTGATGTTTCAAATCAACTTAAAATGTAACAATTTTTGTTTAAAAAAGAAATAGTCGATTTTAATACATGTATACGCCATTCGAATTATACAAATGAATCTGGTAATGTAGTTAGCGATAGAGTTTTAGAAAAAAATAAAAATTTGAAAGAGAAATAAACTCAAATTTTGTGATTGTGACGCTCGTGTAAAAAGAAATAGTCGAAAAATGGCATATATAAAATATGCCATTCGAATTATATAAATGAATCTGGTAGTTAGCGATAGAGTTTTAGAAAAAATAAAAATTTGAAAGAGAAATAAACACAAATTTTGTGATTGTGGCGCTCGTGTATCATATCATTTTTACTGATTGCGACAGCACCGAAATTATACTCTGATCCGGATCAATGACGAGCGTTCAGAGTAATTTATTTTCCCCTCCTTTCTACAAGCCACCTAAAGCTCGAACTGAATACAATAGTGTTACGCACCCAGTCCGCCAACTAAGGTCAATAAGAAATTGAAAGAGTAGTACGGTTAAATTACAGAGTGACTATAATTATGTGAGATTTAAAATAACGAATAATTTGTTACTTTGGTTTTTATGATTCGCCAAATAATAATCATTTGCACAGTAAACGGATAAAATTACAAATAAGTAAGAAATTATTTGAAATTTGGTCGAAAAGTTGCCAGAGTGGCATTCCGCGGCACGCGTTCAGCTACTGTAATCTATTTTGTATATATCTTTGTTAGTTTGGAAAATGGACTCACCCAAAGTAGGGGGAGACGGCAACAAGTGAGGGTGTGAAATTCTTTGAAGCCGACGAAAAAACTCACTTTTCAACTGGCAGGAGTGGTAATCGCGTGAGGTGAACCCCGTCTCCAGAAAATTTAATATTTTTGGTCCTGTAAAACAAGTGGAGCTGTTTAAAATGTAAGTACATCACTCTCGTTCTCCCTTGTGAAACGGTTGTCGATTTCCACGCTTCCTTATTTTTTCGATCTGTTGCCGGTTTGGGTTTGGCATGTCCGCTTTCTGCTGAGGCCTCGCTTAGGCCTAACTCATTAATTTCAAGGTTACAACCCAAGTATGTACCTAACTGACCCTCATATTCCAAAGAGTGGCCATGGTGCGATACAAATCATGCTGCCGGGACGTGTAGAAGTTTAGATCGTGGCGTGAAGAACAGCTGATGGGTGTAAGGTAGCCCCACGGAAAAGGAAAAGCCCCCTGAACCTTGACCCTGATTAAGATTGAGGAGGCGGCAAAGTGGACACGTGAACCACTGAAGTACATGTACTGACAACAGTACCTCAGCGATCAGAGTGAATTCTAAAGAAAATCAGTAAAATTATAATAAAAAAAAATAAATTCAATGTAAAAGTTCAAACTCTCTCCTTTTTCTTGACTGTTACCGCAAACATTGTTGTTTTTAGGTTCATAACTACATTTTAACCTGGAGTTGGTATTAGGTGAAAGATGGTACAATTTAAAAATCAATTGATGGCATTATATGGATTTCTGATTTTCTGTTCCTGTTTTACTTTAATAATAGCTGTAAAGGTGCACTGAATCAACAAGTCTACTTCACATTGACATTTTACCTACGTAACTCGAGATGTCAATGGCGTGGAGAATTCGGATATTTCTAAGCAATTACTTTAATCTTGTTGGTTAATCCGGTTTAATTCGCTCATTCGCGTACCTATAAGCAATGTTCGTTGTTCACCATACACAATTGCGAGCTGTAGTCATTATTGTGAAAAATAAATTTAATTTAACCAGCCCTGTACTTGCGAGTGCATTATACGTTGACACCTTCCCAAAATCGTTTCGGTCATGGATACGTTTGCACGTACTGTAGATATACAGAACAGGGCTTACCGCGCGATGGAAAAATAATTTACCAAGGTTTTTCAGAGTCTCGGTTTGAAACGCGGCCTTCATACAAAATCTGCTAAGAAAACAGCTTCGTCATTACAGGTAGTCTATCTGAAAGGGCAAACTAGACAAAGATCAAAGACAAAACACCCGAACAGGTAATCTTCATGTTGATAAAATTGCTGCTGCGTGGCAGTAGGTGTAGCTTTGTACAGAGTCCTTATTTGAAGTTATTAAAGAATTCATAGCAGAACGACGGGAAATGGTGGGTGGGGGGGGTTGTCTAGTTTTACTCGAAACTTTTTTAAGCTTCTTCAATTCTTATAGCGCAGGAATTTTTTTGTGGAAGTCTGTTGCTCAGGGATGACTTGGTATTTTTTTTATTGTTGTTATTTTTCCGCAGCGCATTGGAATGAATGCAGTTAAACATTTATTTCTTTGGTAGAAATAGGGATCCAGAGGCATAGAAGCAGATACAAATCACTGGAAGAGACTGGCATAAAATAAACTAGTTTTCAAAACATTTCAGCCTTCTAAGGTTACAACGAATTCTGTATCACCATGCCTTACTTTCACGGTTGATGTTTATTATATTTTGTAATCTAGTTTGCAATGTCTAATTAATTCGCATGCAAACAGGACTATTTTTAGCAAAGTATTATATTGAACTTGAGCTGCTAATATTTTAATCCTGTACAAGCAACTTCATGGCGGATCTTGTGAAACTTCCTCTAACGTATGGCTACACGGAAAAAAATACATCCTTGAGAAAAACCTTTGTGCAGGTAATGCACATACCATCCTGCTGGGCGCTCGCATGATTCTAAATTTTACGAATTTTCCTGCTCTCCTACCACTTGCGTAAGTTTCGTGGAATTAATGAATTACCGAATGTAGTCTCATGCCATTTTGGGATTTTGAACGTTAGAAATCCTGTCTACTCTTTTCGGAGCTCGAGTCATAAAAACCTGTTCAGCTGTATGTGAGCTAACAGAGGTGACGTCATGCTGCCGCACATCTGATTACTGTACACGTACCGGTATAGTCAATTTCGCGAGATTATTGTGGTGTTCTCGTCTACCGTCAGACATCTTCCCAATTTGTATTTCTTCATATTAGCAAACATTCTATTTACACCATGCAAAAGGAACGTTGATGGTTACGTCACTCGGTTTTTGCGTTGCGCTCCTCGTTATTGGTGGCCTCCTGTCGATTCATGTTTACAAATAATGCAATCAGGATTTTATTTGTCTTTCGACGACAGTCTATTGTTCTTTGGGGGGTGCCGGCTCCAGCCCCACTGTGCGTTGAAGGTGGAGCTATCGCGCAATGATCTCTTCTCGTGGTTTTTTGAACTTGTACATACCCTATGAGAAAATGAATTATTAACTACATAATAAAAATGAGCTGTGGCTACGATAGAAGTTTTTTTTTTAATGTAATGTCTCGCGATGATTTAAATTTAGATTTTCCGAAAGAGTGTTTATTGCTATTATTTTCATGCTTACTTTGCGCTAAAAGAAAAATGATAATCATCAACGTTATCCATTTTTTATTAATTTGATTCTTCGATCTATCACCTATAGTGGGGAATAAAGTTTAATAATAATGGTAATGATTGAAATTCTAAAAATCTAGTAAACGATGAAAACCAATTTTAGTTTCGTTAAAATTAAATGCAGAAGGCAAGTGGAACCAATCACATTTGCCCACAATGCGCTATCATTTTTTTTTCTAGCGTAATTCAATTAACGCCCATTCAATTCATACCAAATTGCCATCTCGATTCGTTTGTATTTTGAAGCACGTGTGCCTACTTTCAGCGGCCTGCTTTTTAATACACCGCTTTCATAAAATATGTCGATGCCGTTTCGCTTTGGGCGCGTCCAACATTTTAGTTTAGCACTCACATTAATCACATCACGAAATATACAGTTTTGATGTATCCTCTGTAAAGAATATGAAAAGTAAGACGCTACCTAGCTAAAGACAAATTCGATATTGTTAGTGTATATTAGTGCGATATTGTAAATGTTAGATTTCAATATGCTTTGAGATGAGGAGTGTTGGTTTTTACCAAATTGGTAGGATGAGGAACCTTATGGTGACTATCGTGAAAGAGTAACGCCCCCACAATTTCGAAGGGTTTCCAATATTACGTTGTAAAAATTGAGGTGTAAAGGGGTTTTTCGTCACCAGAGCATGTAACCCAAATTTCTTTGCCCACAAAATCACCCAAGAGCGACAATACGCGGAACAACAGGCCAAATGTCCTGGCGTTTTAGCCAAAAAGCCGAAAGAAAAATTGCGCCCTCGCCATTAACGTTGCTGTTTGCGCAGCACCAGTGTGTTACGCAATTGGTCTGTTAACCCACTCTTAAATGCTGAGCCGTTAAAATTGGATTTGACATTAATAAATTTAGTAAATCCGATTCAGTATCAATCTGGATAAAATAATTCGTTGTTCAATTTTGTGGAAAGATGTCCTAGTTTTAAGTTTGAACGTTGAACCTGTTTATTTTGTGTTCCTGTACTACTGACAACTCCTCAAATTACATTTCTATAATTTTTTTAAATTAGCTTTTACGGTTCTAGTTACTATTTATTTAAAAATCGAAGGAAATACACAAATATATAAACGATTGCAGGCATGTCCCTCAACAATCGAAAATATAAATATAT
>JAUJYS010006033.1:0-10607 GCA_033995665.1 Melogona broelemanni | reverse complement strand
CTGCGCCGGGAATCGAACCCGGGACCGTTGGCTTCATAGCATGTCCCCATACCCACTGAGCCATCGGTTCGTACAGAGTTGATCAACACCCATGCCAAGTTTTAAGAAAATCGGTTAATTTTTCGCGAAGATATGCTAAGATGAATTTTGAGTGCCTTTTTTTTGCCCACCCTGTACAAAATTAAATAAAATAAGAGGTGCACATAAATTTAAATTTATGAGCACAGATATAAAATAAAATAAAATAAAATACGAGGTGCACATCAATTTAAATTTATGATCGCAGACACAAACTAAAATAAAATACGAAGTGCATATAAATTTAAATTTATGACCAGACAAAAAAATAAAATAGAAACGAGGTGAACATGAATTTAAAATTGATGTGCATATCCTATTTTTAATTTTACTTTGTGCATGTGCTCATAAACTCTTGGCAAAATAAAAAATATGGTAGTGGAATTACTAAACTCGTATGAATAGGAATTGCTAACAAAACTAAAAAGTACGGTAAGTAATTACTAACAAAATAAAAGTATATTTATATATATAATTACTAACAACAACTAAAAAAAAAGATTAACTAAAATGTAGTCTAAATTCTATTAGGAAATAGCCTTAAAATTGTTTGCAATAAATGACACGGGTCACAAAATTTCGTAACCGGAGGAACAGGATGAACTGCCAGAAGATGTGGCGATTACGTTATTTAAGGTAGGGGAATAGCACCGCGTCAAAACCAAAAACGCATCAACGTACACTTTTATGTCTTTTTTGCATTTCTTATATTTCTGTTTGAGGATGAGACCGGATCTCCAGTTTTACATTTATCCCCTGCAGCGTTCTTCCGTCCCCCCACCACCAAACCGGGTATGCAATCCGCAACACCCCCTAGATAAACAGCTGCTCATATTCATCAAACAAAAAATAATAATTCATGTTGCGTTGTTTAGTTTTTTTTTTCTTCTTCAGCGAAGGCAGATAGGAACGGTGGGGGGAGGGTAAAGAAGAGGAGGACTACGACGACGAAAGGGGAAAAAAAAGAGAGGGGAAATTCATTGCCAAGGTTAGATAACGTCGTACTTCACATCCGAATTTTCTGGGTCAAGGAGAACCAGGCGCATTACCGTTTAGAACTAGCCAATGCCGTAGCGCTACAGAAAACAAGACGACCGCGTTAACTTCGGAAATCACTCACGGTGAAGTTCAAGGATATCATAGATAATTTATATTATGTCGATTGTTTATACAATATTTTGCGAGCGGTTAAACTCTCAGTCACAGTGGTGTAATACTCATTTTTTTAATTTTCGATTTAACTGGGAAAATGCAATCTACGCAAAGAAAATGTGGCGTGAGTCAAGGCACAAATAGAAGGCAACACAAGTTTCTAAAGTTATAATTTTAATAATAAAAAACCTCTCGTTTCTCAGTTCGAAAAAAAAATTGGAAAGGGAAAAAAAGAAAAATGGCGGTCACTTACTGGGTACGGTGAGGTGAGCTACCCGGCTGGCAAGGGTGCCCACCTTGTTGGTGATGTGGCACTGGTAGGCTCCCGCATCGTTGACGTCACCGCTGCCGGGAGTGGACCCACTTCCGGCGCCGCTGCCGGAACTACCGGCAGAGCCATTCCGCTTTTTGTAGCGCACGCGTCTGATATGTTCGATGGAAAGGGAACCGTTGGTCAGAACTTTTCGTCTCGAATCGCTGACGATTAACACACCCTGTACGGAAAGAAAAAAACGACAAGTTAGTCTCGGTTCTACATTACTTAGAACTATTGTTTTATTATTATTTCACTTTTTTAAATAGCGCATAGTTCTTTTATGTAAAAAAAATATAAAACCTTAGTTTTTAAATTACCCTCGTAGATTTTTCTATCTTTGCTTTGGAAAAAATAAACTTCTTTAAAAATATATAAATATTTGTTTGTCACGTGCGAGTAACTAGCTAGATTATATTTATCGTTTTCACAAAAACACTATTAACGTGATAATTTGCGTTTCGCATGTGTTCCAATGTTTACCTGTTTATTGACTAGTGTTTCAATTATTCACTGGCATATTTAATAAAATGCTTTCGAGGAGAAGAACGTACAATAAAAAATGTACCTTTTATTGTGATACGCCCTGTATACGTTTATATCGACGGAACCAAGTAGCCATCATTTTGTTTACAACATTCGTGTTCCAGTCAACTAGGTTATTGTAAATACGACGCTGGTCACATCGACGCGATTTGAGAAGTTTTCTTTTTTCCGATTTCCTGTCGATTTAGTAATTTGACGTCTTACTTTGAAAATTATCGGTTGGTTCAGTGGGAAGAGAGGCGGGCACATTCGAGATGGTTGTCAAATTTGTAAACATCCGAGATTGATCTTTTTGTGCGGTGACACTTCGTCGACACTAGATTTATTATAAAACATGATTTTTGGCACATTGATGCCACGGAAAAGTCCTGAACGGGACGAGGGGACAAACACAACACAAACACCACAGATCCAATTTTCGAATACAAAATTACCAAAATTAAATCTTTTACTAATTCAGAGCTATTCCAAATACCGGTTCAATCGATTTTTAGTCCAAATATTGACTTCACCTTCACGATTACATTTATTAAAAAATAGAAATTAAAATGTGACCATTTACAATGAATTAATAAAGACAGAAGAGAAAAATATCAAGTCTATAAATGAAGCACAAAAATAAATAATAAAAATAAATAAATGGGAGATTCTCGTTATTCTTTTGTTATTTGAAAAATGACGTTATCTTGCGAACGACGCAGCCACAAAGTCGAGAGAAGTTATTTTTTCCCGCCGCTCACCAGGTGGCGTGACAGCAACCATCGCAACAATGGCGTCGGCCAAAGTGGCATCGAGCACACATCAAAACGAACCGTACGCGTTTCAAGTAATTACGCTGATTGTGTTGGAAACACATAAAAACCAGAACGCCGGAGATAAATAAAAAAAACACGATGGATTCTATGTCGGGTCATATTTACAACAGCACCTTTATCAAAGTTCGGGCACATTGACTGTCTTCTCCACGGGACACAGCGAACCAAACAACGTCACGGATCAAGCTAACGCGCAAATACAACATAACATGTCTATCAAAAAAGCTTTTTCATCAGCAGATAACCTTAACCGGGGGAAAACTTTTCGCCAACACAAAATGTAATTTTAACTAGTCTGAGAAACAAACCAGTTCGTGCGCGATGTAGCTATATAACGAACTAAACGATATTTCGGAGCAAGAATTACGACAAAAAAATCCGCCCAACGTCTTTTGTAATGGCTATTCTTCTCCAGATCCGTATTATAACTGGCGTTTTTTTGTTTTTTTTGCGACAATATTTCTTTTGTGAGCAAACATGAAATATAATCGGGTCCTTTCTTTCGGAAGATCAACAGACGAATTTTGCGACGAGATAACAAAAAAATAATAAGAAAACAACGATGACAAAGTTTAGTCATGCGTTGTAGACACGTGGCGACTGGGCCGGACACAACAAACATGGAAATAAAAACATTTTCCGTTTTGGAGAAGAAAAAAAAATTTCAATAAGGCACACATCAAGATGAATGAATATCCGAGATGAATAGGACAAGTAAACACTGACACATCGCTAGCAGTCACAATGATACATGGTATCGTATATGGCAGTTTTGCTTTGCATAATGTGCACAGCGGGGCGGCTATCCCCCATGTATATTGCCTTACAATGACTGCGTGTTTGTTTGCGTGTATCGGTTGTCCACTGATGCCCCACGTGACCTGCATCTAAGATAACTGAGAAGCAATTCAAAGCTAAGTGTGCCATACGAACGGGTTCCTTTTCTGAGAAATTTTGGAACGCCTAGATTCCTTTTCCTAGGAAGCAAAGCTTGGAACGGTGACGTTCCATTTTTTTCAGGAACTGGAACGGTCGTTGCTTTTACTGAGTGGAGAACATGTACTTAAATATTACACCTCTTAATCATTTAAATATTTTTTTTTTCATAATTACGTTCGCATTCAAAGTTCATGGGATAAAAATCCCATTTACTAATGGAATTGTTGGGATAGATGGAATTTTAGTTGTTTTATCGGTTCAGAAAGTAATTCATTCGTTATTTTAATTTTTAATCGAAAGAACGGAAAAGGAACGGAAAAATTTCAGGTTTTATTTAAAAAAGAAACTAGTAACGATTAGGTTACTTTTAACTAGGAACTGGAACTGTAACGGGTTACTTTTAACTAGGAACTAGAACTAGAACGGTTTCTTTTTGCAAAGAAAAACGAACCCAACAATGGTCATAACGAAGAAACTAAACAAAAATTTGTGACCTAAAAACCACTGATGTTATATTTTGGTTAATTGATGTTATGTAAATGGTAATATTGTAATTGTTCTTCTATTACCTGTAAAAGTGATACTTGTTTTGCGACAATATTTTTATTGTCAGCAAACAAATGCATTAAAGAAAAATAAATACGGTATACGTCGTATTTGTTTTTAGAGATGTTTTCGTCTGTTCCATGATTGGGATGGGTATGTGCGCCACATTTGGAATTTTTTTTTTGTTTTCACCGTGCCCCCACTCCTCCTCCACGCTACCCAAATCACACACCCACCTAAAAAAACGGCTAATGATATTTGACTTACTTTATGGTACCACGAAACGTTGAGTGGTTCGGTCGCCGAATAGGCCGAGCAGTCCAGCAGAACGGGCTGATTTCGTTTCGCAATGACGTCCGCCGGTTCCGCATTGAAGCCCAGGGTTAGATCAATCCCCACGGATCCTGTGCCGAGGCAATCAAAAAAGGAGAAAAGAAAATTTCATCAAACATCATCATATACGTGGATACACACATGGATACACAAAAATCGTCAGACAGTAGGTATATAGACTGTTGCCGGCAAACGCTGTACTTGGGCACAAGGCGGCGCTGCGATCGCCAATACGTCTAAAAAATTGGATTCCTTATACCGTCAAAACCGTATCATAGCCCGCCACCACTTCCCATTCCCTGGCAACCAGCTGCGACAGAGCATAACCCGCGTTCTAACTATCGCCAAATAAAAATGAAACAGTTATATTTTCGCCCTACCGTTGAACCAATTTGATCGCGACTAATATTCAGAATTTACTGGCCTAGGAGCCGCGGGCAATAAAGGAACGGGAAAGACGGTACTTGTCATTCGTACGTAAAGTTCATGTTTATCCTTCCCACCCAATCGGCTTTATACATTAAATAGATTTATTTGACTTACAATCAAATGAGAGTCTCCGCAGTTTTTTGCGTGATTCAATTTAAAAGATATCATGCCCCAAAACGTCGACGAGTTTTTATCGATGACTTCATAGAACTACGATTGGACAGTTGGAAATAAATCAATTTGTTGGGGACAATCGGTGCTGTACTTCACTTGGTTTTTTTTTTTAATCGAGGCGGAAAGAGATATCTGTCTACCGCGGTGTTGTGGATCAGTGAGTGCATATGTGCATCGAACATGCAATACCCCCTGACAGACTGCTTCACCGCTTCGCACGATGTATTGTGTGATTGCCACCTCAGGGGATCGCAATGGCGCATTTTAATAACAATAAATACCTGCGAGATTCTTAGCGGCGCACGCACTTTCGCGCTTGTATTCCTGCGAAAATAGGGACACTTCAAAAAAATTGAAATGATCAATTTAGTTACAATTAGTGTAGCTATGTTTTTATAAAGTTTCAAAGCATTTGGTAAATTTGTTTTTAATTTATAGCGAAAACCATTTTGGTACTCTTTTTATTGACCCATACTGTAGTACTTGCGCGTCATTTTCAACTTAGGTTTAATAATTAACTACTCAGACTATTTTTTGAGCCACACAAAAGTTGAGAGCGGCGCGATCACCAAAACCAGCCGTAGAAGACCGCCCAGACATGGGGCACACTTGCGGTTAACCTCACTCAAAAATGTTTCACGGTACACATTTATAGAATCTTAATGACATTATTTTTGGAAGAGAAAAAAAAGTCCACAAAAAAAGCGATACTCTCCCACGCAGAACGAATCAGTAATTTTATGGCCAGCAACCAGATTGGCAATAAATAGTAGCAGTATTTTTATGGACGAGCAGTTTTAAGAATTATTACTATTGTTGTTGTTGTCGCTGTAGTTGCAACTCTTCTCTCCCCAAAACAAAACAAAAAAGTTTTTACTGCTGCACTATAGCATTAAAAAACATCCATCCGACATTCATGACGGGTACAGCGGGAAAAGGAATTACTTTTCAAACAAGGATGGGAAATTTAAAAAAAGAATAACAAAAAAAAACTCGTGGGGTTTCGCAATTTTAACCTTATTCCAGGTGACTCGAGTGGCCGAAATAAATTTGAGAGGAGCCACCCGCTTCGCTCCACCAAATGCAGCATCACCCTTTTCAGAGTCCTCCAGAAAAAGTTGCTAACCTGACCTTAGGCGACATCAGCGCTTATTTTAACTGTTCGGTTATACCGATAGCATCAGGCGTTCCAGATGATGTACGCTCACGAGTTCTGTCTCCCTGAACCTGTTCAATCCACATTTTAAAAGAAAAGGTTTCCCAACAACAACAAGCGAACTATCATGGGCAGTGTTACCAACTAACTCCCACTGATTTTTCAGGAGAAAACCTGGTTTTCGAAGGCTGCCGATCCCTAAATATTGTTGTTGTAAAACCTGGTTAATTTAATGAATAATGATTAAAATATTGCATTTAAACGGCAAATTAAAATATTTGTCGATTAGACATCACAACCGAGTGTTCAAACGCTTGACCTGAACTACGATTGAAATTGGCCGCGTCCCGCATGACCAAAATAAGTACAATAATGAAAAAGAAACGGTATCGAATTTCGAGCACAGTGTCAGGATTCAGAGATTGTTGTAAGCCAAAATCTGATATATTAATGAGTAGTTCGGACCAGTAGCGTAGCGATTAGTATTCGATTAGCATTACGTATCTCACCGCCTCTGGCCCTGTGGGGGAAGTACGTGAACTAAACAACTACCAGATTTTGATTTACAATAAGATTTAGATTTAGATTTAGATGACCTCTGAATCCTGGCACAACATGGTCGGTTTTAGCCAGGACCAGTATATTACACTGATCAATCGCAACGCGACCAAATAAGCTTAAATTTTCACCGTACGTGGGCGCTGGCGTTACGACTCGTACTTCTAACGAGACAACAGCAGCAGCGCTCGACGAAAGGGGACAGTTCGAATTTTTTTTCGAAATAAGAGCGCTCACGCGCGCAGTCTGCGCATGACCAAAGAAGAATCGAAGACAAATCGCGAAAACTGCGAATGTGCACGCGTTCGCGCACGCGAGGGGGAAAATCGTGCTGCAGAGTGTGGGAGGGAGGGGAAGGGTGGGGGAGGAGAGGGGTGCGCCTAACATTTCACCCAGTTTTTGTTCACGTCAAATATGTGTCAAACAATGAACGCACGCCTTTCCCTCGGCACGAATAAAATGTCCGGATGCGATAAGAGTTGCAGGAGGGGGGTTGAGCGAGAGAAGGAGTGAGAAAGAGAAAAGACCATTTTTCTCTATTGACGGTTTTATTTAAGGGGGGGTGGAAGGGGTGATTGTGAGAAAGAAGAAAAAGAAGGGTGTTGAAAAGAGAGAGAGAGGCGGTTAGCCAAAAAAAATCGAATCGTGGTTAAGATGTTCGATTTGCTTATTGTCAGCTGCCTTTGCATATCAGCCATATAAATATGTCGGTTTCGAACAATAAAGCGGCAAACTATGGTGGAATTTGGCCGACATGAAAAAAACATCAATATCACAATGAGTGAGTCGGGGCAAATTCGAACAACAGGCGAATACCAAAAAGGGGCTCGAGCTCTCCCGGCAAACGCATTGGGATCGGCCGCGAAACGTTGATGCCGTTGATGCCAACAAATAACGTCGACCATCCAGAGACCAGCCGCCGATAGGAGTTGTTATCGATAATTTGTCGAATAGTTACGATATTTCGGCGTAATAAAAATTAAAATTCCAAGTCGTAAAAATTGCCTATCGGCTGAATGAGTCTGGTGGTTCATTTGAAACGTGTCTCGCCAACCATGATAAAAAATTATTTTTGCTCAAGATATACATCAAGATATACAATACATGGGTGAGTTTGGGTGTGATATGAAAAGTTCAAATCGACGTCACAAGTTTGCAGTTAGTCAAATATCGGTAAAAAAAAAGCCATCTGCCTAGACTTTCGATTTTGCGGCATATTGAGAAACAAATAATTTTATTACTAAAATTCCGTACATTCACAGTTTTTACATTAAATTTGGAATTGCTCAGATTGAAAAGCCTTTTGTACATGTCAGCATATCACAGCTCGAGAAAAATCCACGTAGCCACCAGCTGGCGCTACCGTCCTATAGAATCTCTCGATGAAACCCTTGGCGGTCACATACAAATAGAGCGCTATCGCCGTATTTGAACACAGTTCGGCGCTGAGATTACCAATACCAATCATTAAAAAACCAAGTCCGAGAGAGGACTGTGATGACTATAGGATTTTACAACATCGTCGGCTAACACGTGACAAGTTACCTCACATTGATTACGGCGCACGTGCACCTTCAAAACATAGGTGCATTCCGCCCACTCACCCTGAGCGATAGCAGCGCCGTGCTGCGTTCACGTACGACAACGCAGGATTCAAGAGGATGCCTTGCGCGAACGAACGAACCCCCCTTCGCTTGCATCAGGAATTTTGCGGTCACGACAGAGGTTTCGCAGCGCCGCAATCGGCGCCCGTCGTGCCGAGTCGTACGTTTTATGGCGCAAAGAGAAACTCTTAAATTTTTTAATATGTCGTTAGAAAAGCCATAGCCAAATGGACGAATGACATGTGCAAAGGAGGCCCGGGAAAAGGAGCGGGGTGAGGGGGGCTGTGGGTGGGTGGTGGTTAGGGGGAGCGCTTCAACGGAAAAGATAAAATGAGGGCTACACAATTGAGCCCGAACAGCGCGCCCGCGCTAACAGGATATAAATGACAGGAGAGAAGGAGCCCGCGCTAAAAGGGATGCGCACGTGAGGGAAATCTAGGCCAGCTTCTCTGAAAACGAAAAGTGTGAATCAAAGAGGCGGGGCGTGTTTTGTTAATATTGAGAGCCGGAACTATTACCAAATCGGGCTTCCATAGCAAAAAGACGCTTCCCTCTTCCAGGGTTAGTAAGGAAATATTACGTTACCAGCCATTACAATGTGAACAAGACTTAATAAAAAATAAATAATGTTGAATTACTAATATTAAAGCAATAATTTATAATAAAAAATAACTGTGAACTAAGAAACTATTTTCCTAATTTAAATCAAATTGTACGTACCAGTGGATTCAGACTACTGAGAGGGGCCTCCCGGGTTTGATTCCCGGCGCAGGCTCTCGGTTATTCGATCCTGGGGTTTATATTGTCACATATTGCCTAAGCAACCTCCTGCAGTGGTATTCACTCAGTGAGGGGAATTACCCCCCACCCCCCGATAATAACAAATAAAATAAAATAAAATGTGTTGTAATTTAAAAAAAATACGCAAACAAAATAAGTCAACCGCAATCTAAAATCAGCCGAATTGAGATTAACAAGGTATTATCAAACACTAATCAATTCTATCAAGGAGTGGCAATTCATGTACGTGATAAAACGACAAATTTAAGTATCCCTCGCTAATGAAACCCGAATGTTTCTGTGGTTTTACCATATCTATCCATCGTCTTAAGAGGATAAGACAGTTTGGGTCCAACCAAGTTGGTCAAACATCTAACATCAACCGCAATCCAGCCATGCTGACTGTCCGTGACATTTACAATATTTTACGCGAAATACGTGTCATGAAAAAAAACCGGCAAGTGTTGGGGTATATTACAAGGTGGTGGTGGTGGTTAGTGGTGGAGAAAAAGTCATGCGTTGCGCGATTTTTTCGTACGGACGCGTGAAAATGGAGGTGACAGCTGTTGTTTCAATATCATCCTCCCCCCCACATACTGCTGACACACGAAAATCCCGTATTATTTTTGAACCGACGACACAAAACGTATCGTGCGGTTGTGCGGCGGATTTTTATTCAACCCCCACCCCATCCTCCCATATTCCTTCGCCTACTTCGCGAGCCACGCGCACCACCTCACCATTCATTGCGCATCTTGCGTTCGTGGTCACTTGCCAATCGTGAAATGCACGAGCGGAGATTGTTCGCACCAGCTTGTTTAGACGGTGGACCAACGGTCTGCGGACCAAAGAAATTAAAATGGTAGAACAATAGAGTGTAAGGAATTAAATTAAAAAAGATTAAATAAATAAAATTAATAACTAAATTGAAGTCACTGAATGTAAAAAACTATAAATACATGCATATAAAGTAATAAACGATTACAGGCATGTCCCTTAACAATCGAAAAATATATCAACAATGACACATTAACTACTGACACAACATTACTAATGACACGACAGACCATAAGCATGAGCCTTAACAACTATTGGTAAATTTACACATTCCCGGCATGAGCGACCAGAAAATACGGTATCGAGTGGGGTGCGTATCGAAACTGACTTGCCTAACCAAAAACATA
>JAUJYS010006032.1:0-10607 GCA_033995665.1 Melogona broelemanni | reverse complement strand
CCAATCCAACAATTGGTTGCGCTGGGAATCGAACCCAGATCCGCTGGTTGGTAAGCGAGCAGGCGTTTACCTGTTCATGGTGAAGTAATATAGTCCCAGATTTGGGTACGTTTCTTTTGAAAAGAAACCAATTCCCGTTCCAAGTTCCTTCATAAAGAAATGACCGAGGATGTTCCTCGTTCCTGTTCCAAAGGAACGATGATGTTCCTCGTTCCTTCCATTTAAAAATAAAACAAACAAAAATTGAGTTCGGCGCGGCAGTCATTTTTTTTAAAAACTCAATTGTCTAACTAATTGGATGACAAACAACTGCCACCATATTCCCCGAAAAATTCCTCTTGTGAATTTAAAAGTGTTTAAGCCAGTGTTTCCCATACGTTTTGGCTCGTGGAGCCCATTTTATAACCTATTTCAATGGCGGAGCCCCTAAGAGGCTAAAAATTTTATTGGCGGAGCCCCATGACATACTAGTCAATGACGTTTGGATATAAGTTAATGGCGTCCAGTTGTGGCCGCGGAACACAGTTTGGGAAACGAGGGTTTAAGCCGTTTTAGTCATGGAAAGAAATAATTCTACGAAGTTCATGGAGCGCAGTTTCATTTGTATCTAATGGAACGTCCTAAATCCTTGAACCTTCCTCCAAAAACGGAACGAGGGCGTTCCAACGTTCCTTTCTAGAGATTTGAACGAAGTCGTTCCAAAGTTTATCAGAAAAGAAACGAATTCCTTTGAACAAGGCGTTCCTTTACCTTTCTTACCCAACACTGTATTAACACAACACTGAACTAGCATACACGACAGTACATTCGTAGAGCATCAACAGTTACGCTACATCCACTTTGTTTACGTGCTCAACGACATTGTCGCACGTGGGAGGTGATCCATGCACAGCACGTACTGCCTTACGAATAGGTTGTGTGTTGTCGATGAGTAAACGCGCCCAGCGGATGGTGAATCTAATTTGGAGAGATGCAGGTAATTGTCTTACCTGCGCCGTTTCTAGCGTTGAGTAAACTAATTGGAGGTTGTTGTCGACGTTGCGGCGCTGTACAAACTAATCTGGAAACGACGAACCCTTACCTGACACCATCTCCCCTCCCATGGGGCTAGGCTGATGATCTATTGGATTACAGGGACTGTCGAAATTGCTCATTGAATTACCTTCATGTAATTACGATTTTGCCCTGCGCAATCAATGATGCTTCCGTACATGTTCAGAGAATCTATTGAACAACAACTTATTTTAAACAGGTCTTGAACTGCGTAGAGCATCGTTTACCAAACTGTGCTCCTCGGCGCCTTTAGGGCTTTGAGACCATATTCCAGGGGTTCCCCGACCACTCCTGGAAAGTAAAATGAAGATTTAAACGACATTAACTTGTATGACATGAGGCTCCGCCGTTAAAATAGGTTGCCTCTAAGGGGCTACACCATTGAAATTGGTTCGTAAAAGGGTTCTGCCAGTGAAAAGGTTTGGGAAACACTGGCGTAGAATATAGAAATAACGAGAATAACGAGATAACAGAAACCGAAGGTATTGCACGTAAAAAAATGTTTTACTTTTACTTTGCCGTTCCAAAAAAGGCGTGCAAATGACGGTTAGCTCCTCTTCAGATAACGCCTTTTTGGAACAACAAAATAAAATAAAGACGTCACCCAGTCACACGTTTACACAAAGACAATTCAAAATGGAAGAATTTGCCAATATCTGGTCTGAATTTCATTAAATTTTAAAACCGTTATTCAATTATAATTAATAAATTTCGATCAACTCCATTTTTTATTGTGCACACTTGAATATATTTTCTTCCGGAAACATTATTTTAAAAAAACCTCATTTTGATATCGAACAAAAGTATTTTTCGTCTACTCAGAGTTGACATTTCTCTAAACTGATCGACAAATATCCCCACTAAGCTTCCACATCGATTTTTGGTATCGATCTTTTTCCCACTCACGCTTATCAGCTTTGACATATACAGGGGTTGGACAAAATAATGGAAACCTATCAGTTTGTGTACCTTATTTAAGCTGTTTTCATTATTTTGTCCAACTCCGTTATACTCCATAAGTGTCCCTACCCATTATATAAAACGCATATGTGATAGATACGTGATACGCGGGTTTAAGATGTTGCGAGGGCTTTTGAAAAACTTCTTCACCCGCACATCGATCCAAGATTTCTCGTTTATGCTTCGTGTTCAGTTAGACCTGGGGGGCATCGTTTGTTTGCTTAAGAATATGTTCTTATGTCCCTTCTTACGAGATCCCTTCTTACGAGTATAATGTTACGGGGAAAAAAACAATCAGGGAAAAATGGAAGTTTGTTGACTATTTTGATGGTACCCGTAGATATACCGTATGGCCAAAATAAAATTGCCGCCAAAACACCATCTTATCAAATTCTCTTGAAAAGTTAACCGATTATCATGAAACTTGGCATATGTGTTGATCGATCAACTCCATTTTAAAATGTGAAATTCCCCAAAATAAAGAAAACATGGCATAAGTTGACAGTTGGTTTTCGCTGAGCCCATTTTAGAACTAATTTCAATGGCGGATCCCCTTTTAGTACCAATTTCAATAGCAGAGCCCCTTAGTCCCAATGTCTTTCAAGTTTATAGTGTTAGGAGTTCTGGGTGTCCAGGAGCGGCCGAGTAGCACAGTTTGGGAAGCGAGGGTCTAAGGGAACCACTGCAACACGAAGAGCTACTCGTTAAATATATATTTCGAAATGTTTTTGTACTTGAACTAAATTAAAAAATATATAATTGTTTATCTGCACATTTTTTTACAAATAAGTTTCTGGGCAATATTTCTGTTGTCGCTGCACAAAAATTACAGCGTTCGTTGTCCCATGCGCATAAATTCCAGACTCGCTGCAATATACTGTATGTCCTGGGTGTAACTCCAGTTATATTATGATAAAATAATGCTTATTCCATTATCATATTTCTCATATCCAGCCGAACATGCGTCTACAGAGTGCATCTGAACATGTACAGGGGTTGGACAAAATACTGGAAACAGATCTGTTTGTTCACCTTATAGAGTTGTTTACATTATTTTGTCCAACCCCTTTACATGTGCGTAGCTATGGTCGAATGAAGTAGATTTAGTTTCTCTCTCTCTTTCTCTCTCCCTCTCTCTGCAAAATATGACTTCTTAGCTCTTTCTTGCCAGACGCCTGGCTCGAAAGAAAGAGCGCGAGCGAATTGTTGCGCGCAACATCTCCAGAGATTATGAATAAAGGATTTTTAGCACACTGTCTCGCGCGAAAACCTTTCTCGAATTTCCAAATTCGAAAGAAACAGTCGTTTGGCACATGGTTTCACTAGTCCTATTATGTCCTATTCAATATGCCTAATCATATCTCTTAGCTTTGTAAACTCAGTTTTGGGGAATACCGTCTGAAAATGGGACTTTGCGCTTCTGTTACTTTCATTTTTCAGGAACTTTGTAACGATTATTTGTTCACAGTACAGTTATTTCCAAAGTATTTTAAAAAATGTATTTATAAAGTATGGTTAAGTTACTGTTATTTGTTCAAAGTGAATTTCTTTTAATAATCTATATTATAATCCTCCACAGTCACGATATGTAACGATGTAACAGTGAAACACAGTGGTTCCCCAACTTTTTGACTTAAAGAGCCCTTTCTATTGTCAATTTAAATGGCGGAACACCTTAGGTGCCGTCAATTTTAGTAGCGGAGTACCATGTCATGGACATTCGATGTACGCAATGTTCGCGTCATGGTTTACGTAGCTGATTTACCCGACTAACTGCAGTCACTGCGTAATGTCCTGGATTAGCGGTTAGATTAAATTCTCGTCGCTCGTAATTTCACTCGATAAATCATCTCAACGCAAATTACTGCAACATGCAGTTGCACTATCAACGCTCGTCGTACTGCAATTTGTTTAGTGTCACGTACCCGCTTGAATAACGCCATTTCACAGTACGGAAAAAAACCTTGTATGTTAATTACAAATTATCCCTCTTTACTGTAGATCGCCCTTCCCAAATCTGCGTGTAATAATTATGTTAATGCCGTAGATACAGTTGATGTGCAACATAATAGCGGTTATCTGAAAAATGATATGTCTCTGTACAATCCCGTTATAATGAAATGTGAAGGCTCGGTAGTGTAGTGGTGAGCGTTCTCGTCTACTATGCACGTGATCGCGTTTCGGATCCCGGCCGATATCTCCCGAATTTTTGGGGTGAGAAAATTTCGTACCTTTCTTCGGAATGGAACTAAAGCCGTGAGAGCCCGTGCTTGTACGTTGTCGTACACGTTAAACGATCCCTATCTAGGTCAGACTAGACTAGACTAGGCCAAATTCCAAATGATTAGATCGCTCCTGGGGGGGGGGGCTGGTAAGTCTCCTTAACAAACAACATTATATATTTCCACATATTGCCATAATGCTACGGCGCGGCAATTACCCCATCTAGATCTCAAATCTACGGATCGAAGTCTCCCGACTGTTGACTACACCGCATTGCACCAGTGCGATGTATAATTGCCAGATTTAAGGGGCAGCAACGTTTTCCTCTAACGCCACAGTACAGTAACCAGTTTCTAGCTGTAGCTGATCGCTGACGTCAAATCCTGTTATCGAATGCACGTGAAAGATGAGAAGCACGTAGGTTAGCTGAACGTTGTCGCATCGGAATATTTCACGTGACGATGGTGGTGGATAGGGGCGCGTGATCAAATTACCTTTTTGGTGAAACAAAAAATATTCTCATCGCCATCTCTCACATCACCTCTTTTTTACGAGCATGGTGTCACCCCTTCCCAACCCAGAAAAGTTGTTCGTGCAATTTTAATGCTGGCAACTAGGCGCTTGCCACGCCTCGTTCATCTATCTTATAGGGGGAGCTGCATTATTGACGAGATAGCTGCGTCTACGCCATAGGGAAATTCATACACATGCAGGGCCTGCAAAGGTAACGCATGGCCTCGGAATATTCATATATTTTAGGTCCTACTCACAGCACTAGATCACTCAGGATTCTTTTACCGTTCATACGGGTGTATTTTAGATAACAATAAACATTCCTCTCAAATAAAAATTGCGCAAAAATGATTTGCAAATAAAATATGACGAAATTCAATCATTAAAAAATGTTCAAAAATGTAACAGTGATTCATGTAAAATCCATGCAAAATCCATGCAAATTACTTTATGCGATGCGATGCGATTACGATCCAAAAGTGACGCTTAATGTTTTCTCCAACGTACGATTTATTCATTTTGGAGATGCTGACAAAAAAAGCAAAAAAAAAATAATAATGGTGATTGCCGGGATTTGAACTAGCGACCACTAGCTTGAAAAAAGCCAGAACGCTAGCGATTAGGGCAAAAGAGCAACTATGACGTCACGTGCTATTTGTGTGCTATGCTTGTGTGCAATATATGAATAGACTGATGGCGTTGTCAATTTTAAAATTGAAACGAATTGTGAAACGCAACCAAGAATACAATCAACGCTCAAGTCATCTAAATAGAAATTTTATAAAAATGCTCTAAAAATTTTCTGTCATACTAAAAAAAGTTGAAAAATGCTTGTGGCGTTACGAAGCAAAAAAAAATTAAAAACAACCGACGAGTTGGCTAGACTCCGTAATTTAAATGTCCTCCTGTATTTTTTTAATGTCACGTGTCAAGTTGTAAACGTTTCACTTTTCAAGCTGTTAACGTTCCACTATGGACCATTTTTGGGGTCCCAGGGATGCGGGACAAGGGCCGCCTAACCCTGGCTCCCACCCCCTCTATCCGAACCTGCTTACCCCACATGAAAAAAACGGCTCCTTTCCTCGTCAACTTTTACCCCACATGCTCGACCAAACTTCTCTATCGTGATTGCCAGCCATGAATTATAGAGTCACATACATTGACAACAACTAGATGATGTCACGTTTCACCAGGAAGGTTTCTCCGCACGTGCGTATGATAGCGTTCGCACGTGTCAAGTCAGTCATGTGGTCACGAATTGATTATATCAGTGTTTCCCGAACTCGCGGAGCCTTTTTTAGAACCAATTTCAATGGCGGAGCTCTTTGAATGCCAACAATTTCAATAGCAGAGCCCCATGTCGTGCAAGTTAGTGACGTTTTATTATTTATTTTATTTCCGAGAGTAGCCGGGGAGCCCATAGGGCTCCGCGGAGCAAAGTTTGGAAAACGAGGGATTTTTAAATGTCGCAAATGATGGATGATGTAACCGCTCCATGCCGAGCCATGCATCGGTGAACAGAAATCTTCTTAATCGGAGAGTTTAATTTGATTTCTCAAGTGGTGTTGGAATCGGGCTCGGCAATTTCTCTAAGTGCTGAATGACCTTGAAAGTTAAATAGAACAGGGACATCCCACGATTATTTCGATTTCTATGCACCTATAAGTAAATGAATTAAATGCCTGATACACGTATAAAGGCAATTTTATTTATCAGTAACCGCTATTAACACTTGCACTGTTTATATTTTAACCAGAAGTGTTTGTAAGTGTAACTGATCAATATAATTTCCGTTCAATCGGGCATTTGAAATAAGTGAAAGTTTATTTATTATTTATTTTTTATCTGAATGAGTTAGAAATTTGCAATTCTTTTGAGACATAACTACGTCAAAAAATTAATAAAATACAATAAAAATTACATTATAAAAATCAAACATATTGCGTATTAAAAGTACTTTGGAAAAATGTTTCTTTTGTTTTTAGATAACAAAAAAACTGTAGAATAATAATTTAATTTTAAAAATTGAAAACTAACTCAGCTAAGCTAAAGGTAACTTAGCTAAACGCTAGTTTGAGATTTGAAACGCTTGGTACATGTGTACTACAACCAATGGTATAAATTGTTTAATGGTTCCGTTAATATAAACATTATTTCCAAACAATGAAGTGATAACTAAGTAGGGTAAAGATGCTCTGCGAATTGTTAAGAAAGGCACCATTCGCCCAAAGGTGAAGTTTTTCTGGTTAGTCAGTGAAATTCGAAGACCTGCGAACTGCCAATTTGCCGAATAAAAAACAGTTTCATCACAGAGCGGGCTTTCGAAAATTCGATAGACAATTTCTAACCACATTCTGCTTTTTTATGCTCGTCGATCTGCGCTGCAGCTTCACTGTACCGATTCTCATTACTCGCCTTTGCGCAACCTTTTTTAAATATTTATTTTCACACGAACGAATCTCGTACAGAGTCTCGTATTACTTGTACGGGGATTGACCAAAATAATGGAAACACCACTATTGGTACCACCATGATTTTGATCTATTCAGGCCAGACGCGTGCATGGAAGTGTTTCCATTATTTTGTCCAACCTTTGTATATTAGTCACGGCCACCACTCATAGCATTGCTTTGTTGATGAGCACGTGCTATATATCTAGCACAAACACCCCCGTTACATCACGGTCACCTCGCCTCGTGCCAACCCCACGCGCGAGCTCAAGAACACGTGATGAAAGAGCGCGTGAAAATGAGCGCCAGTCGGTCCCCCCATGTCAATAATGTCGTCCAGTCACGAAGGTACAGACGCTCCGTCAACAGCGTGTATGAGGTCGTGGTTTGTCCTATTCAGGGTCGTTATATTTTATTTCGTCGCAATTAAAGAAATGGAAGGCGTAGATCCAGTTACGTTTCGTCGTATAGCTCGGTTGGTTCAGATGGCTGATGTTTCCTTTACGGGCAAAATGGACCGGAAAATACGGTCGACAGGGAGCGCTCGAGGGTGATTTGTCACTTCATGTTATATTTTTTTAAAGCAATTCAGTCTCGCTCGCTGCGCACGCTCCCTGTCGACCGTTTTTTCCGCTCCATTTTGCCCTTAAAGGAAACATCAACCGTACAGATATATCGAAAAAATATCGATGATCGGTTCGGATATACCGAAAATATTGAGGGTCTCGGTGGTGTAGTGGTGAACGTTCTTAAGATATGATACTGATTTCAATGGTAATTTAGATTTAAATTTAGATTGGATAATTGCCACGCCGTAGCATTAAGGTAATACATGTATGTGGAAATATATGGAATTTCACTGTTTATTAAAGGGTGAACCTGGTCATTTGGAATTTGGCCTACAATAGGCTTTTGATTTAGGTAGGGGATCTTCAACGTGTACCGGACAACGTACAGGCACGGCTCTCACGCCTTTACTTCCTTTCCGAGAGAAGGTACGAATTTTTCTCGCCCTTAGAAATTCGGGAAGTATCTCGGTCGGGATCCGAAACGCGATCACGGACATAGTAGGCGAGAACGCTCACCACTACACCACAGAGTAATTAATAAATAGGACTCAAGCACTCTAGACCTTACAATATCTTTGGTCTTCAGATCGAGGCTGTTGTGTATAGGGAAAGGGAGTTGTGTAATTTAGCCGAATATTAAAAGCAGTGCATTCACTAGAGGAGACGTTAATAATTAAGAACAGGTCGCCCGGGAGACTATATCGTATTCGAATGGTGACACCAGCGCCCCTCTACGGATGAGATGCGCATTAGAACACTAAACCGGTTCCGGCCGCGAGCTATCTTCTATTTTTTCCGTCCTATAATAGTACAGTCAAGGAGATCCTATAAACAACTCAGTTTTATGGTTGTGAGCTTACCGCGCACCATTTCTTCTTTATTTTCTTCTCGCGCTGCACTTTTTCGCCATTTTTAAACCCTCACAATCGAAATTCCAATCTCCTATATTTTTGCTCGGGCATGCACAGTTGTTGGACAAAATAATGAACACAACTCTATAAGTTGTATAAACAGATGTGTTCACGTTATTTTGTCCAACCCTTGTATGCGCCGGAGGAAATAATGTCTCAGCAAGATATCAAATTGTTCTAAATTTTCTGTCTCGACATTTTTGGCCAAGTGTTTTCCTAACGTCATCGTCTTTGATTTGCGACGCATCATCTGATGCGTCGCAGCTAAGATAGTTTGAAGGACGTAGTTACGGTGCGATGGTTTTTCTGGGTTCGATACCCGGCTTGGTCCCGTCTTGTTTATACGATCTGAGGTGTGCCGGTTCAAGTTTAGTTAAATTATTATACATTATAGGAAATTACATTGTGGTGTTACATATTTAAACATAGAAAGCGTTGTCCTATGTAAAAATTGAAAATTGGCATATAGGAAGAGTCATTTAAAATGAATAATTCAAAATTGAAAATCGGAATATATTGTTCAACCAAGTTCAATCAAGAAAACAATTGGTTTCAAGCATTATTTTCAAGTATTGATTATTCCGATTGCAAATCCGACTCTGTCGTTCTTATGCACTTTTTGCCTTTATTGGAAATGTTCATATGAGCAAAGTCACCGCGAATAGACTCCATAAATAAGTGGAAACGGCGATTATTTCGAAATTGTTAACTTGTATTTGCTGTTGATTTCATTTTATAATTCCTTATTAGTAGTTCGCACAAATAGTGAAAAGAGGTATTTTTGTTAAAATTAAATAGCTGTTTCCATTATAAATTAAATTAAACTAGTTACAACGAACTAATCAAATTCAGGGTGACAGTGAACAAAATCACACGACGGTCTCTTTCGAGTGTCAATCATTTTTTTAAATTTTTTGTTTTCGTTATTTTGTCTAACCCATGAACCACTCCATGTCAGAATATGTGCCTCTCTCATTTTCGAGTTTTTAATTCTTTGTGAGTTTAAGATTCGTGTTTAATATTTACTACGCCAAAATTCAAATTCTAAACACAAGATAAATAATTTAAACAATTTTACAGCAACATGAACCCATTCCCCAACCAGAAAAAAAAAGTCTCGCTGAAACGGTCTACAAAACACGTGCGCGCATGACCGACCGATTTGTCCACGATAAACTGACGAATGCAACGTCATCAGTGACACGTGACAATGCACGTGAACCGACCGCCACAATAGAATTCACGCTATACGATAGACGTCATTCGGATCTATACATACCAGTTACAGATGGAAACCCGAGTGGAAATTCCATTTGTGGGACCGATTTCTGGCACGTGACATTTGAGACGATGGTTTCCGTTACTCCTATCTCTTTCATTCTGCGTGCTTTTTGTATTGTTCAGCCGATTGATGCACAGGGATTGGACAAAATAATGGAAACACCTTGATTTGTACACCATGAATTTTTTTCATCTGGGCACACGCGTACACATAAAACTGTTTCCATTATTTTGTCCAACCCCCTGTACATGTGAGCGTCGAGGCGTGGCCTGGGGGGGTTAACCGTGCCACGTGCCAAAATGGGGGAGCACGTGCCTCTATCGCAGTCGGGATCGAAATACGAGCGACACGGGATTTGGTCAAGGTCCCCAGGCGAGCCGCACGTAATATCCTCCTCAGACTCTCGGCTCATAGTCTGGGAGCTTTGGAATGAATGAATGATAGCCGCGGCCAACTGACCACCGCGACTCCAACGCAAAAATCAGCAAGGAGTGGCGGCTTAGGCACTATCGAATACGGTACATGTCATCTATATAAATAAAATCGAGTTCCCTACCTTTGTCCTGCCAAACCTTGTCATAAAAGGTTTTCTGTACATCTCATCAAGTGGCCATACACATAATATGCGTTACGGGGAAGTGAAGAG
>JAUJYS010006031.1:0-10608 GCA_033995665.1 Melogona broelemanni | reverse complement strand
AAATCGCAGCATCAGTACAGCGAACAGGGTGACTCACCGCGACGTCATCGCTCGTCGCTCGTCGCGCGAGTAGAATTTGAACATGTTCAATTCTACTCGCAAGCAGCCAGCGACTACTGACGAAAACAAAAATGGCTCAATGAAACGACGCTCGGTTCGCTGTAATGATGCTGTGATTTGCACGCCATGACTGCATTCGCAGTGACTAGTAGCGTAGTGAAATACTGGCTTAACTGTACCGACTTGTCGAAGACCCCAGTCGATATTTTAGTCGGCGGCGATGCGACGGTCTCGGGTTCGATTCCCGGTGCGGGCTCTCGTGTCATTGTAAAGCAAGAGGCAGGTAATATCTTGTAGTGATTGTCACTGCTGTAATTGGGGAGGGGGGTGGAAATAAATATCGAGGCAGAGACGGGGTTTTTAAAATATAAAATACGCACTGATGTTAGTTTAAAAAAAAAATATTTTGTGTGTCTGCAGTTTCTGTGAATTTGGTGGATGAACTTGATTCACAGGCATTAGTGTGTAAAATTCTAGTTGAAGTTCCAGTTTAAATTTCACTTTAAATTCCAGCTTAAATCACAGTATAAATTACAGGTTAAAATACAGTTTAAATTACAGTTTAAATGACAGTTTGAAATACAGTTTAAATTACAGTTTAAAATACATTTTAAATTTCAGTTTAAACCCCAATTTAAATCCCTGTATAAATCCCAGTTAAAATAGAGGAGACATTCAAAATACAAATACGATTCACCAAACATGCAAAAATAGTCGAACGCTAGGTGTCGCCACCGTAATTAGACCTAGGTAGCCGCGAATGAAAACTCCAGGCCCGTTCTTACAAAAAAAAAATCTAGTCTCAATACGCATCACACCCATATAGCGGCAGTCTCCGAGTAATCACTTTATTCTCGCCCGTTTTTTTTTTCGTTTCCCTCCAGCGCCTATTTCCAAAAAAAACCCTCCCCACCTCCACCACCCCCTCTCATATTGATATCCCGTCTCTGATGTATATAGTAGAAAGAAGACGCGCAGAAGCAAAAAAAAAAAAAAAAAAAAAAAAAAAAAAAAAAAAAAAAGCGAAATTCTATATATCTCACCAATGATATAATGTGCGCGTTATAAGAAAGGGGGTGCGTCTTTGAACAGAAGATCGAGAGGAAGAAAAGAGTGTGTGCGACTCTGAAAGAGAGAGAAAGTTGGTCGCTCGTGCTAACAATAGAACGCGCGCACGCGCGCCCGAAGATTGGGAAGTTACTTTAATTTTCTATTCGATAAGTTTTTCTAAAAATAATACACTTTTGCGTGAGTGTGTCTATGTTTTGGGGGGGTGGGATGGTGGTGATGGGAGGTTTAGGTGGGTGGGGGTGGTTTAGTTAGGGGGTGGTGATATGTGTGAGGTGGTTCTGATGACAGTTAGTTTCACTTCACCCTCCCCCCACCACCCACCCCGTATATACACCGTGAGTCATAAGTTTGCGTTACCCCCTGCCGTGGCTACATTACTCAGTTAAAAAGGATTGGATTGTTACGCGAATGTTGACACAAATATATTGCAGTATTAATGACTGAGTTCTTTAAAATTAAAATTTCCCACTGCGAATTTTTTGCAATTTTAGGGGGTGACGCTGCGTTAGAGCAACTGGCGCGCGCTGTATTGATGTGTCCACTCGTGGAAATGGCGATCCCGTTTTCGCGCGTGCAATACTGCTGCCGGTGGACATTTTGAACATAAACTGAAATAGCACAAAGGTTCGCAATGGATTACTCCATATTTATGTCAAATTTCAAAACAATCAGACCATTTTTAGCTGAGTAATGGGGATACGGTAGGGGGTAACGCAAACATATGACTCACGGTGCAGAGTCGTAGCCATCGCGTCGACATCTCATTTCAGAAACGCTTTTAGAATTAATTGAAAAAAGTTGAACTCGCTTCGTCAGCGAGGCTTGGTAGAGGCGAGGGTTCGCGCGTGCTTCCAAATCACGTGACGCCTCGTGGCCCAGGCACGTGGAGAATCGGTGGCCACGTGATTGGGTACGGGGGCGCCGTATTGGAATGCACGGGTTACGTGTTAACACGTGAGAGGACCACTTGGCACGTGCGACTCTCGCACGAGGATAAATTGTTATTGGGAGTGGAGTGGTGGTGACCAAACTGCGGCGCGACATGAAGTTTAGGGAATTATCTGTGAACATTGGCGATGATTATTGTTTTTGTGAACTAGGTTTAGAAACGCATATTTTTATTTGGTGGGTCAGGTATAATCATCAGGTTGTACGAGACGTCTAGATGGGTGTGTATGGCAATAGAGTGCTGAGCGGGTGATCTCGGGTTCGATTCCCGGCTCAGGCTCGCGTTTATTCGTTATCCTGGGGTACTGGTGAAAATGTGCCCTTCACCTATTGCCTAAGCAACACGAAGGGTGCAGAATCTCCTGCAGTGATAGTTAATACCCCAATTAAAAATAAAATGTTTAGCCGTTACTTTTGCTTGAAATAATAATTCTAATAAGTTAATAAAACGGAAAGTAACCTTGGACAGCTAGAAAATATTATATTGGCCAAGAAAAAGTATTTTTTGTTGTCTGGTGAAATATTTTTGATCGTTTGCTGTTGAAAAATATTTTGGCAATGTTTTTTATTTTTATTAAACTCGTTATGTTGCCCAATAATTTTTAAGATACGAATAGAAAATATTGCTCATTCAAAATAATTTAGAAGGATGGTCTTTCACCTAAGATTATTTTGCAATTTCCAATCGCCACCTCCAATGGTTTGTGAACCTCTGTCTAAAAACGTATAAGTTGTTGTATAGACGTTCATGGGGACACGATTTGAGGGTGATTCTGCGAATGTCGTATTTTCTGGAGCTGGAAATGAAGAAGGGAGGAGGGGGGGGGGATAAAAATAAGGCTCTTGGTTTGGTCTTATATGTGGTGAAGGGTGGTTTAGTGTGGAATGGGCTACCAGGCAATTTCTTCAAATAATTTAAATTAAAATTATTTAACCCACCTTAAGTTTCCTGTAAGAAAATTGGGATCTGTCCTGCTTTTGTCTTAGACACTAAGATGTCAAACAAAATAATCCGTGACAATGACTTGGTTGAAACAGGCTTGTAGTGTGGGACGGAGTTCGATCCTGGGATCCTGATGAAATTCGGGCATCCTACAGTATGAACAAAAAATAGAAATAAACATTTAAGTCCGTAAACGATTGCTGGCAAGTCCCTCAACAATCGAAAAATAGATCAATATATATTTGTTCAATTATACAAATACACAACCGATCACAAGCATGAGCCTTAACATTTATTGTGAAAAATATAATTGCTAAATCGTCGTTGTTGGTTAAAACGTAGAAATACACATGTGTAATAAATACACAACCGACCGCAAGTATGGGCCTTAACATCGATTGTGTCTGCTCTGGGCGCACTGAGATATGTATAGAAATGCATTTGTTAATAATAAGGTTACAAAAAAAAACAATTTCAGTTTGGTCAATATATATTTAATCACCAAATAGCCGATCCTACAAATATATAAGAAACCTCCCTCAAAATAATAGCAATAAAATCTTGACATTCGCATTATTTTTATGATCGCCGACCGCCAACAAGACCAGATAACGCCCCCGCCTGAAACTCTAATGCAAAGACGCTATTTTTTATCCGCTATCATTTCTCCTTTGGCGCAATTCGTCAAACGTCTCTTGACTACAAGCACGAAGAAGAAGAAGAAAAAAAAAATAGTCGACCCGCCGTCGCCTCTCAGATAAGTTAGTACCATGAGATTCCCTAAGCCCAGTTTTATAATTAAAGTGGTGGACTCCATTCCTTGTAGAGCCAGCACAATCCCAGAACCGTGAGCTGGCATCTTTCGTCCTCTCTCTCTCAAAGCAGCAAGCAACTCACGTAGGGGAAGAAGGGAGGGGGGGGGACACTAGATGGAAATTAGTGTCGGCCCCCCAGTTGCCAAACTAGGGGGTTCAAAAATGCACTGTAAACCGAAGATGCTGTCTCGATTAAGGCGTCAACATACTTGAAATAAGTATGAAAAAAAAAGAACGTAAAGTAAGTACCGATGGCTCAGTGGGTATGGCAACATCCTACGAAGCCGACGGTCCCGGGTTCGATTCCCGGCAGAGGCTCTCGTTTATTCGACGAGCCGCGGTACTGGCGTCACTCCTGAGCTTCCATTAGGGAGTCCAGAGCTTAGAGGTGGATCCTGCAGCCTGGCTATTCCAGCTGCCATCCCTCTTCCCTTCCCTTCCCTGCCCCTCACCTATCTCCACAGAGACACGAGGGTGCAGTAATACAAAATAAAAAATAAATGTGGTCTTCAAACCCGAATTTAATATATAATTTCCAAATTGTTGCCAAAAATTAATCCGAATTATTCCCAAAAAAATGCTTAAAAAAACGCATGCATAAACGGGAATAGAACTCGTGTGTTTCGATTTTTACAAATATTGTGTTCGAATAACTGCGATTCAAACACGAAAGTATTTTAGTTTTTTAACTGTATATATACAGTATATTTGTTTCACGAATGATTTTAAAGGACATGATTGTGATCATACGTGGTAGATTTGCGTACAACTCGAGTATTTTAGTTTTACTAAAACATTTAAAATTTGGCGGAACGTCACTACAGCATCATGTTTTAGATTTGTATTTTTCCTCACGACATCACGTTTGATTATAATTTTTATTATAAGACACATTTCTGTCTGGTCGGTATTGTAGACAAGTGTGTCTTTTTAGAGTTCCATGTCTTATTCTTTGATATGACGATTTGCGGTGTAAAAAAAAAGAGGGGTGGATGGGCGCGGTCTCCACTCATCTAGCACAAGACGCCATTTTCCGCCTCTCTGCCGCCACACATCTTAAACATCACCCCCCCCCCCACACACACACACACACCTCTCTTCCCGGTCTCGGCGTCTTCAACCATCATCGTGTCATCTTCATTCTGCTTCTTCTACAGAGGTAGGACACATTAGCGGAAACACCATCTTGTTCGTGCACCATAGCAGCTGATTCCATTATTTTGTCCAACCAATGTACGTGTCTGTCTCGTGTGCTTGTGCGCGCGCGCGCTCCATGTGTCTGTCTCGTGCGGCGTGCGCGCGCGCGCCTACGTATACGGCACGTGCAACGAGACGTCGGCCATTTTTTTTTTCTTTTCTCCGTTGATCCAGCGTTGACCACACCTTTCATCTAATTTACGCCAGCCTCGATTGATTTGCCCAATGCCGTCGTCTAATAACAATTTGCCCTATTCCCATAGGCTGATTTCCAACAAGCCCCACCCACTATTGTTGCACGAGATCGCTCTCTCTCTCTCTCTTTCCCTCTCTCTGTGCCTCGTGCGTCTGCGCGTGCTTTCTCTCCCTCTCCCTCGTTCCATATCTGTGTGTCTCGTGCGTTTGTGCGCGCGTGGCACCAGCATGGCGTCAGGGCGTTCATCAACGCTACATAGTCGCGCACCGTTGCTATGACAACGGGCGAGGCGTCGCTGTGTGTGTGTGTGTGACGTGGCACGACAACTAGCACGTGCAATGTGCTCTGCCTAATTCGCATTTACATTAGGGTTGGTTGGGGTCGCGGCCATTTCCACTCTCGATGGAAAGCCCTCCTCTCTCTCTTGTGTGTGCCAATCGAACGAATATTCAGCCAGCCAACTAAAAACCTCATTTTCGTTTTGACGCATGAAAGAAAGTCTCCATACAGGCACGTGTACTGTAAATGTGCCTTACTGGAAGAAAAACTAATAGAAGCATACGCCAAAGCCAATGCAAATTGAAAATAATTAAAAAAAAATTATAGAATTTTCATCACCCTATTTGATTGAACTGTGTTGTGGACATTATGTTTCAACAACAGATCAGAATGAAATCCTTGTTAAAGAAATAAATGTTAATGTCATGGTATTTCGTGTCTTAATTAACAATGAATTGGTTATAAAAATCACTCTCGATATGTTTAATTTCCTCTTTATTAGGCAATCTTCAAATGGCGTTTTAAAACAATATTTTTAGTCAGAAGCCAATTTCAAAGACGAGCACCACACTGCCTGATGAGTTCATTTGAAAAGTCAACATAGCTCATGATTCTAAATGACTACTATATAAATCCTATTGTAGCATATACTAGTATGTGCACTATATGTGTTCCAAAATTATACTTGTCCAAAGCATATTTGCACTAACCAACCAAGCGTTGGTAATAACATGGTGCAATACAATCTAAAATGGCCTGATGAGTTTTAATAATTTAACTATATTCGCTGGTTTCTATTATATTTACGTCGCATTTATTTTTACTGTATATTGGAAATTCACACATAACTGGGGATTTCGTGGGTGATTCCGTCTAAAATATCTACATTTTCTTAGATCTGATATAACGTAATGAAAGTCCGGGATTTGATAAATTTCTAGCTAAGCATTTGGCACGACTCCCATATTTTTACGACCAATTTTGGGAGGTAATGCTAGAAAATGTAACGAAATCCAGGGAATTGCATTTCATCTGACATCACTAACCAAAACAGGATTGAAATGAGACCACCCACCCCACCTCTGTTAGATACAACTGCTATCTCAATTATGGACTAAAATTATTGGAATTATCTCAAAAATTGTATGGTGGTTTTCGCTTAAAGAAAAGCAATTAAATTAAAAAAGAAGCTCATATTGGCTTAGCTGCCACGTCTTTTGGCTACATTTTAAGATTTGAGTAATGAAAATCGGTACATTAATACAGAAATAACAAATCATACAGAAACTGTGTGAAACTTTGATCCCAGCTCAAACCCATTAATTTGAGGAATGGGCCGGGGGTTATGGGGGAGGTGGTTACAGGGGTGTATCCGATGTGGATCCTATCCCCCCCGCAAACCTCCTCTCATTCTATATGCCACCACCCCAGAAATTTTTATATCGCCAGACGCAAATAATTCCTGGAAAGATGCAGCAACACGCCGTCATAAAAAGATGATGATGAGAGGATTTTTTTAGTCATGCGCGTCGATGCCTTTAGCAAAAACAGCCCCATGCCTCCCCCCCCCACCACACACTCTCCAAACTCTGCTGACGCCAAATCATACGGCGGGTTAGATTTCAGATTATTTAAATTTAGCACCGGGAATATTTTTAACGGCCCAAAGACATGGCACGATGTTTGCCGCTCTCCCTTCCCCCTCCTCCACAGAGCACGTGCCAACGGTCTATCACGTGCTGGTGGCCATTTTGTACATTCACCGATTCTTTTTTGGATGGACCAATCAGAAGACTCGGTACAGATGCTGTACTGTGCTGAAATCTGTGCTGATGCTGTACTGTGCTGGCGATTAGGTTTTATATTTCACGCGCAAAACCTAATCACGTGCCATTAATTTCACGTGGCGAAATTTGTTTTGGACGGTTAATTCTTTTTTTCGACGATATAACCAACGAATCAGAAGAGTCGGTACAGAAAATCTATGTTTGGTTTCAAATTTCACGTGTCATTAATTCGCGTGACATTAGTTCGCGTGGCGAATTTCGTAATGGTTCACCGTTCATCATCCTCAGTCTAATAAATCATAACTTCAATTATGATTGGAATAAAAAGGGTTAGATGAATCAATCTGTAATAAATATTTTTAATAATAAATTGGGAACACGTGCTATTGTAGTAACTAGCACGTTCGTACGATACTGTTGTTCACAATCGGATAGCGAGTGAATTTGACAGTTACTCTTTGTAATTGGTAATAATTAAATTGGGTTTGTAAATAGATTATATTAAAGTTCACTGCTTAGTTGATGTTTTTTTTTTTTGTAAATCGAACAAGCAGTTGTTTTTTCTAACAAATAAATGATGTGAGATGTTCAAAATTACCACACAATTTTCAGAGAATTTTTTTTTTTTTTCGGTTTTTTCAGCGAAAGACAGACAATAACAAGAAATAAAGATACAAAATTAAGGTATACATTATTTGTCGTCAAACGCGATGTAAATGGGCCCTCGTGTTGCCGAGGCAATATGTGAGGGCACATGCAATTATAGCAACAGTAATACATCTGGCATGATGAGAGCTCTAAAAAAGAAAAAGAGAAAGTGTTACGGCTATCCGATAACCGCAAGGTAATAGTCCAAATAAGTGCCATCGAAGTATTGAAGATAATATATAAAAAAAAATAAGAATGTGATCAACAAGTATTTGTTAAACATATGAATGAATAAATACTTCGTAAATTGAACCATACATGTGTCAATAAGACAAACGCGCAGTATAAACAACAACAAACCAGCAGGCAAAAACAAAAGAAAACAAAAATCATATATATATACATATCAACGGAATGCGAACTAAATACAGATGCGAATACAAATTTTTAGTCAGTTTATCTGGGTAAATGTGCAGAATTCCCGTTACTAGCTTCTTTTGATAATCCCCGCCAGCTCCATTTTAGAACGTGCTTCGGTATATCTAGCCCCTATCTATCGTAGAATGCTAAACCTTGGCTCCTCAAGCAGGAACCATCCCCATCCCCCCTCCCACACACACTGAGAAGAAACCAGCCTGCAATGAGTAAAAACCTACGACCACTAAATTTTTACGATATCGTTTTCGAGGAATACTCGGAAGGTTAGATAACTTAATTTTTTCATCACGAAACGCCGCTCTCTCTCTGTGTGTGCCCTCCGGTTTTTGAGAAAAAAAACCAAGCTAGAGAAGTTGGATAAAATAATGGAAACAGATCGGCTTGTGCACCTCATGTGAGTTGTTTCCATTATTTTGTCCAATAACCCCTGTGTTAGTAGAAAAACCTCTTTCCTAGTTATACGCTAGTTTTGCCCTGAGACACAAACCTCCTCGTCTCATTTCTCTATCTATCTGTCGCCGTTCCTAGGCAGCCCAAATAAGGAATAGTGCTCAGGCATTTGCACCACATTTGCATAGAGCCTATCTCTCTACCTTCCCCTCCCCCCATCTGCCTATTTATTCCATTTTAGCCGATATTCACATGCGTATTGCCTGGAGCCAACGAACTAAAATGCATAGATTCAAGCCATTGGCTCAACTTCTGGAATATGAATGGCGTTCCTGCCAATCTACCTTGATTCCTCGTGGCCATGATGTTTTCATGCATGATGAAACGATGACGTATATTTCAATAGTTGCTCGCTAGATGGCGTTACAATTTCTGACGAAAATTCCATTGCACATAGGATCATTTTCTATTACAATTACAATTACAATATATACCCGCAAGCAGCCCCTTTTTAGGGGGGCCAATGGCGGGGGTCAAAGACAAAGAGTTTCAAAGAGTTTTTTCTGGACAAAGAGTTTAACAGGCTCTGTATTTGAGACTCTGTATTTGAGATTCTGTAGCGAATATTGTGCCATATGAAATGTACATAGGTTTCGGACCTAGATATGGATTGTTTGGCGTGTACCTGACAACGTACAGGCACGGCTCTTACGGCTTTACTTCCATTCCGAAGGAAGGTACGAATTTTTATAGCCCGAAAAATACGGGAGATATCGGCTGGAATCCAAAACGCGATCACGTGAATAGTAGGCGATAATTCTCACTAGGATTCCACTAGGTTCGTTCCAGTCTAGTAATAGTCTAAACAAATCTAGTTTATAAAGAAGGAAACATTTTTTTTGTGGACAAATGATTTTGTGGCATTATCAGGACACCTTCTATGAAATGTCGTATTTGATACAGACCGGTTAAAGAATAGTACTTCTTTATTCTAGCTCTTTGATCTCCTTGTCTCAAACTCGCACAGTTTTCCCCCTCCCCGCCCAACTGAGAGTCGAAATTGTCGACTATGTGTTTTTGCCGTCCCATTTTAACAGCTTTTAACCTTATCACATCAAAATAGTTCTTATCAGATCCGGGAGCCATTTCTGGTGTCTCGTGATTGGGTTCCAGAGTGGGTGGTAGTGAGGGAGGTGGGAGGGTGGTGGTGAGGGGGAGGAGTTAATGTGGACATTTGCATACTGGGGCACGATTCACCATTTCCAAGTAATTGCGGGGGAGAAAGAAATGAAATGGAGAAATCTACAGGGACTGAACAAAATAATGGAAACAGATTTGTTTGTGCGCCTTATAGAGAACTGTTTCCATTATTTTGTACAAACACCCTGTAGTTTGGGGTCGCTCGTTCGCTGTTTTTGGCTGGAGGCCATTATTTACTGACCATTAATTGTCTGCTGGTGATGCGATCCTGTTTTTCTACGAGCTAGACCAGCTTGACAGGAAACTGTATTTTATGCTAAATAAGGGTGGCCTCCATGGCTTTGTTGGTGTAGATTTATCAACAGATTGTGACTGAAGATGAACAGATATATTTTACAATTATTTTGTTTGAATTGAAATTTAACCGATTGTATAAAATAAATTATAAATCAGTGAAATAAAAGTCCTATGGTAAGACACTTTTAATTTATAACTGACTTATAATTTATTTTATGCAATCGGTTTATTTGATTATGCATCCATCTACTCAATCCAAAGTACGAACCGACGGCTTAGTGGGTATGGGGACATGCTACGAAGCCGATGGTCCCGGGTTCGATTCCCGGCGCAGGCTTT
>JAUJYS010006030.1:0-10608 GCA_033995665.1 Melogona broelemanni | reverse complement strand
AGCCCCCACCCTTCCAATTTTCAAGTCTCGACAACGGGCAGGCCGCACCCGGCCCACCTGTGAACACCACCAATAATCAACCTTCAAACATATAGCCAGAATGCTACGGCGCGGCAATTACCTCATCTAAATCTAAATCTAAAATAAGTTATGTTTTACAGGACAGATTTATTGGCTCCACAACTCGGGCAATCCGGTGGCGTTGGTCTTACCGTAACTGCTTTGCTCTTGCTAGCCAAGATTTTCGAGATTCCAAAATCGCCAATCTTGACAATACCTCTGCCGCTGTCCAGCAGAATGTTCTGGCACTTGATATCGCGGTGAAGAATTTTATTCTCGTGAACGTGGTTGAGAGCCAATAGCAGTTGAGCGAAATAGTGAAGAATCTCCTGAAATTAAATAAAATCTGTCACCGCAAGCAAAATGGCCACGATGAAAATTTCATTCCGAACAAATTGTCGCTCTGAAACACTGTTTGAAAGATGATATTCACTGGCGGGTTATTTCAATAAACTATTTTAGACTTCATCGAAACTATGACACGAAATGGCATCCAGTAAATCTAGCATTTCATAACAACAAATCTACATAATAAAGATAAATAATTTTGGATAGTTAGACGAAAAAGTTGTCCGCCAACTTTAATTGTAAGTCAAAATTTGGTGCAAACTAATTAAAATGTGAAATGAGTTGTAGATATTAGAAAATTAGTCTCTACGGTAATAAAATACTAATCTCTGGTAAAACCGAATGTTTTCACAACAGTACGATTACCTTCTCGTGGAGAAGTTTTCCGTTTCGGTTCAGCAGAAATTGATGCAGCGTTCCGCCTGTTTAAAAAAATAATTGATACAGTAATCAGTGATTACAAAAAAATATTTTTCTCGCATTTTTGTTGTAACTAAGATATATGTTTGGTTAAAAACGCAATTGACGCTTAATCACATTTGTTCGTTTCAAACGTTATGATACAGCTGAAGTGTAAGCTGTCAAGCTGAAAATTTCTACTCCACTTCTTACCTGGAACGTACTCCATGATGATGGTGATGGCCTCCTCGTGAATGAAACTCTCGTAGTGCTGCACGATGTTGGGATGATCAAGGAGCGCCAACACCTCGCCTTCGTTCAGGGCCAAACGTCTCTCTTCCAGGGAGAAAATCTCCACCGGAATCTGTTTGGCGATCAGCGCTTTCTCGTCGCACTTTCTCCGGCAGAGAAAAACGGTCCTAAACATGATGATTGATGTGACATCAGTTTTCAAGAAATGGTCGTATCAACAAAAAAAAATAATATACCGATATTAAAATAAAATTAACCAGAGAACAACCAGACAAGAAGAAAAACAATTCATAAAATTATATTGATTTCATGGTTCACAGCTTTCAATTGCGGCGAACATTCGTAGATCAGTTTGTTCGGGCGTCCCGAGTGGGTACTATTACTGAAACAGTTCTAGCTCAGGCTAAGCAAGGGAACTACCAATCACTCAGACTGTCTCAAAATATCGTCATTTCGATGGAATAATGACTTACCCGAATGATCCTCTCCCCACTATTCGATCTTTGTCGTATTTTTCCATTTTATTAGCACTAGAACGCGAAATTATAGGTCTACGAGATGTAACTCTGCATTCAAAACAAATCTCAGGTTGGCGCCATTTTATTTACAAAAGTTTTGAGTTCAACCATTTGGCGCCGCCACCAAACAAAAATGACTTTAGCACACGTATAGAATCTAAAAGAAGCAAATGTCATTTCAATGGAAAAAATGTATATCATTCGCTCTTAAGGCTCTCTAAAATCCTAGAAATTGTCTTTAGACAAAAGTTTAAGAGCACTACTACTGATTAATAATGTAATATAACAATTTCTCATGCGAAAATCGAATCCAAAATTTATATCGCTATGAGTTTTCATTACAAGATAAGTCGTTGTTTGTTTGAGATCATCACACAAGTGCGTGTATCATTAGATTAAATGGCGATGACATGGATATTTCTAGTTTTGACACAAATTAATAAAACTACTTAAAAAATATAAATAACAAAAAAATGAAATTATTATTTAAATGAGATCATTTTCTCTATATAAAAAATAATTTGATTTTATAAATTACTAGCTGTCTAGTTTAGACCAATATAACCATTTACATTAAAACTATATCGTCGCCATATTTATCTCTAAAATAGGGTACGACCCAAAACTAGCCGCCATTTGTCGAAATATTATTTCTGGCGCCTTTTTTGTGCCCGAAACAAATTTTAAAAAAGTGCCAAATTCTCGAAATATCGAGACATATTTAAGTATTAACTGGTTCACTAGAGGACACGTTTGTGGTATAATCTTTAAAATACGGTACGACAAACCTGTCCAGATAGATGACAAATTAATTCCACATCACCATGGACGACCCTTCGAGTTTGATCACCATAACCTGCCAGAATCACAACAGTACCATGATCGACGAACTGTGGAAGCTGTTTCAGGCCAACCGTGGGGTGGACTGCACCGTCCACTGTTTCGGACGCTCGATCCGCGCCCACCGTCTCATCCTTGACCTCTTCCTATCGCCCGACAGTCTCTCCGATCCGGCAATCCAACAACCCGTCCCCCAGCAACATGACATCTTACCCTGGCTACTTGAATTCCTCTACCGGGGACAGGTCACCCTGCCCAGGGAACAGTTAGTCCATCTGCTGGAGGTGGCCAGAAAGTGCGACTTCCGGTTATTGGTGGACACTCTAGAGCCGCTGACCACGAAATCTATCCAAACCGCCAAACGAACTTCGAGTAGAAAAATTGGTGAATCAAAATCACTGGTTGACGGCGTTAGGAAATTGGTTAGGACTGCGAAATTAATTTCCAAAAACGTTGGAAAAAACGTCGCGGGAAGTAAAAACGAACAGACGGTTGACAAACCCAACACTCGCAGAAACTGCACTCTAAAACCAACTGCCTCTTCAGACTTGATCAAGAAAGTTGGTTCAAACGATAAGAGGAAACATGGTCCGGTACAGCGCCGGAAAGTCAAGGAATTCGTCAAAGAAAAACAGAACGCGGTGGTTAGTAACGTCGAATCCTATCCCAACGAGGATAGTGACATACCCGACAAAGACTCTGACGTAACGGAACTCAGATGCCAGGATTGTCATCTGATCTTCCCTCGTCTGGCCAGCCTGAGCCACCACCGCCGCGTCCACCTGGCCACTCCCTATCAATGCACCCTCTATCGAGAACAGTTCCCCCGCAAGTCCGACCTGACCCGCCACGCCCCCACCCACAAGGTCAAGTGCGAACGGTGTCCGGCTGTCTTCTGGAAGCCGGAGAATCTGACCAGGCATTGTCGACGCTTCCATCCCCCACCGGACGATCTGCCCTTCAAGTGCAGGCAGTGCGGCAAGGGTTTCAAGTACCAGCATTCGCATACCGTCCATCTGAAGCGTCACCGACAGCAGCGGGACTTTCATTGTCATTCCTGCAAGCAGATGTTTTATACCAAGACCGACCTAGCCAGGCATAACCTGACTCATTCGGAGGTAGTGTTGTCATATTGAAAAAAAATGTCCCCTATACACACCTTTTTTTAACTGTTGTTGTTATGGAAGGGCTCACATACGAACAATTTCGTTTGGCTTACAATTTTTAATTATAATTTCTGCGTGACTTACACATTTTTATTACAATTTTTTTTTTCAATTGATGTGTGACTTACAATTTTTATTACAATTTTTGTGCGGCTTACAATTTTTTTAAATGTCGAACTGTGCGCGCTATTTTTTTTTTTTACTTCTCTCTGTCACTTACAATTTTTATGGAAATTTGGATACATCTTTCTTAAAGAATTACAAAATATGAACTCAGTGTGCCATGCTCATATATTAAAACTTAAGCTTTAACTTTTATTACAGCTTTTAATTTTAAAAGTTATCCCGCGACGTATTGTGTTCATATTTTGTGAAATATCAGATATCGCGCTAGGAAAAACTAAGGTTCCTCCGGGTACAAAAGTACAAAAATGATTCGGCATTGACTTTAATGACTTGCCTAAACTGGGTTTGTTCATCTCTAACCAAACTCTTACTGTAAATTTTGCCGTTTACAACTAACACACACTTTTAATCCATCAGTCCATTAGCGTCCTTTTATCATGCTGTGTTTATTAAGGAAACAATTTATTTATTTCAACATCCGTCTCGGGGTGCTAACACAACCTTTATTTTTTACTTTAAATATGATTCACCGTTTATTATTTTTCCATTTTTTTTTCTTTTCTTTTTTGCATCTGTTAGGTGAAGAGCCACTGCTGCGAGATCTGCGGCAAAACCTTCCGCAACGGCTACCAGCTCCGCCGTCATGCCCTTCGTCACGACGCACCCCCCACCACCCACCGACCACTCCACCAGTGCGACCAATGCGGCAAGACCTTCACCGAGGGCCACACCCTCACCACCCACCTCCTGGCCCATGCCCAGGGCGCCACCAAACTTTTCCAGTGCGACCACTGCCCCAGGTCTTATTCCAAACGCGCCGACCTGCGTGCTCACAACCGACGCCACCAGCACCACACCACCGCCGGAAACGACTCCAACCACACCAGTGTTGGGTAAGTTACGTTCCTAGGAACTGGTTCCTTTTTTGCAGAACTTTGGAACGTCTTGGTTCCTTCAATCCAGTACGATTCGTCTAGCTCAAAGGGTATAGCAACAGACTGCTGAGCGGGTGGTCCCGGGTTCGATTCCCGGCGCAGGCTTTCGTTTATTCGTTAGCCTGAGGTACTGGGGTACCGCAATATTACTTTAGGTCAGTTCCCACAAAAATCCATTTTTTTATCATGAACACATATTTGTGAACATCATAACAGTAGGCATTTTTTTTTTAAATATCCGGAAAATTTCCAAGTTCCTTTTTTTTACAAGGAAAGGATAAGTTCCAAGTTCCTCTTGAATAGTAACGGAAAAGTTCCAAGTTCCTTTTGCAAAGGAACTAGAAACGCCCAATTTCCTTTTAATATCTGTATTACATGTAACGGAAACTGTTTCCTTATTTTCATAGGCGTAACGGGAACTGCAACCCAACACTGAACCACGCCTGCCTGTCCTGCGGAGACACCTTCCTGGACCATCCAGCGCTGAAGGCACACCAGGCGACCAGCCACGCCGTTCAGCTCACCTTCGAGTGCGGCGAGTGCGGCAAGGTATTTCGACAGCGATCCACCCTGGTCAATCACACCAAACTCCATACCGGGAAAAATCTCCTGCCCTGCAACCTCTGCCAGATGACATTCACCCGCAATGACTATCTCAAGATCCACACCAGACGGGCTCACGCGGGTGCCAAACCCTACAGTTGCCGGCACTGCGGGAAGACGTTTCCGACTAGCGGGGAACGGCAGCGTCACGAGGCGATTCATACGGACGAGAGGCCGCATGGGTGCCCGGTCTGTCAGAAGAGGTTTAATCGGATGGAGCATTTGAGGACTCATCAGCTGATCCACGCCGCGCGGAAGCCGTTCAGTTGTAAGGTGTGTGGCAAAGAGTTCACCACCAATCAGAATTATACCAAGCACATGGTCACTCATTCCAGTGGCGAGCGTGATGCTTGACAGCCACTCCGTTTCCGGTTTTCGGTCTTCGGTCTATCCATCCCGTCCCTTCATGGCGGTTTTTTTAGTTTCGAAAGTGTAGGTTTTTTTTAGGAACAGCAGTGTTGTGTTGGTACGGAACGAAAAAGTTCCTTTCCTAGGAACTCGCTCTTTTTTGAGGACCTTAGGAACGCCAAGGTTAGTTTTAATTTTTGAGGAACTGGAACGGGAACTGGTTTCTTTTTTTTTTGAGGAACTGGGACGGGGGTTCCTTTTGCCATAACCTTCAATTTTCTGCGAGCACAATTTTCCAAAGTGTGTCGACAACGGAACAATTTTTCAGCATCAAACAGAAATGGCTAAAGTTTTTGATTTTGATGACATTTTTTTTGGTCTGTGACCACAAATCTACATTTGTCCTATAGATCAGTTCCTGCTGCAAATGTTTAAAAAAAAATATATTTTAAGTCGGAGGAACGGAAAAGGAGGGGAAAATTCCAGTTTCCTTTTGAAAATGAACTTAGTAGCGCCTCGGTTCCTTTTAATTTTTGAGGAACTGCAACGGGAACTGGTTCCTTTTTTCATCGAAGGAACGGGAACTGATTCATTTTCAAAAGGAACGGACGAATCCAACACGGGTCAAAAGTCGCCAACTTCAGCGATGTAATTCGCGACGAAACAACAGAAATCGTGTTTTCAAAATGACCGCGTCGTGCTATTTCGGATCTCCTTCGAAGCTGAACTTGGGTGAACTTTTTTTGTATCCATGCTTCTGTCCGGTCTTCGTGGGACTGCCTGGACCCTTAACATGGATTGGAGTGATCAGGATGACACGGTAAGATGAACACCAATTTTTATTTATATTTTTAAGATAGATTCAGTGCATTCAAGTGTTGGGTCATTAGACATGCATGTTTATGTAATTATCGCCCAATTTTGTTTATAGTTTTTTTACGCTTTCAGTCGTACAATTCAACCTTTCCCCCTAAAGGCTTCAGTCCTTTAGTGGAACACCTATTACCTGAACACCTATTCTTATTTACCCTGAAGCAGTTAAATCAGATTCGTTATGGGGGTGACTATTTTGAACTTGGAATGTTTATTGTCGGCTAGCAATGAATGCGTGCAGTGAATCATAAATGTCAAATGCGTATTTGCGAGGACTGAAACCGAGAGCAAAAATTACTGAAGAGGATAGAAGCCGTTTTTTAAAATATACGAACTGAGTTGATGGGTCAATGGTCAGGGTCATCAACCCTTCAACTCTGTTCGATAGCAAAAACTCCATTATTTTATTTGTGTTTGTCTGGTTGAATAGTGATTTGTATGGTTTCGCGATTGATTGCTTAAAATGTTTTTACATGGAGCTACAAATCTTTTATATGAAGCTACAAATCTTTTAAATGAAGCCACAATTTTTAAAATATATTTTTTTTAATATGAAGATACAATTTTTTTTTTTATTATTTTTTTTAATTCATCGTAGCGCCTAGTGCACTACAGGAATACTGCACCCTCGTGTCTCTATGGAGATATGTGAAGGGCAGGGAAGGGAAGGGATGGGGAATGGCAGCTGGAATAGCCAGACTTCAGGATCCACCCCTAAGCTCTTGACTCCCTAATGGAAGCTCAAGGGTGACGCCAGTACCACAGGCTAACGAATAAACGAGAACCTGCGCCGGGAATCGAATCCGGGACCGTTGGCTTCGTAGCATGTCCCCATACCCACTGAGCCACCGGTTCGTACGTTATTATTATGAAGCTACATGTTTTATATTAACAAATCATAATGGTCCTCAAATGGTGGTATTGATGACATTTCCCTGCAGACAATTACTTGCCACCGCAATATTTTTTCTTCATCTGAGGCGCGAAAATTAAGAGAATGGCAACCCCATGCCAAGCGCAGATCAGTCCCTGTATGTGAAACTGGTAACTATTCCCAACAAAATACAGTAGAGTCACGACCGCTTCGCTGATGTACGCGATTCCAGTAAGCAATGACAGCTTGATGGAAACCAGCAATCTGTGGAAAAGGGGGAAAACTTTTACTCAAATTGCACACAAAATTGCATACTCAATAAAGCACATTTTACTCAAATTGAATGAAATTAAGCAAAAAAGGCGCACTTCGACGAGGAGTTTCGATGGCTGTGTTGGATTTTTATAGGATTTCTATAGAAAATTCAATATTGTTTTTTAAATCACCGTAGTGTCTAGTGTACTACATGATTACTGCACCCTCTTGTCTCTATAGAGATATGTGAGGGGCAGGGAAGGGAAGGGAAGTGGATTAGCAGCTGGAAAAGCCAGGCTGCAGGATCCACCCTTAAGCTATGGACTCCCTAATGGAAGGAAGCTCAGGAGTGACGCCAGTACCACAGGTTCAAATAAACGAAAGCGTGCGCCGGGAATCGAACCCGGGACCACCCGCTCAGTAGAATGTGACCATACCCCTGACCCAGTGTGGGCCGACAGTGTATATGGGGGCTGACAGTGTATATGGGGGCCGATAGTTTAATATGAATTCTATAGGATTCATATGGAAAAATCCTTTCAATTAAAATATCCAATTGCCGTTCATTTGGGTTTCAATGGAAAAGCATTTTTCAATTAATATATCACACTGGGCTGATTGCAGGCACACAGTGTTTTAAAGCAGTTTCACCTTAGCCATAAACTGTCCACGGTTAGCCAAACTGTGGAAAGTAAACGGCTAATGTGAAACCACCCAAAATAGTACAGCACTACAATTGAGATTAGAAAAAACTACTCACGCTTGTTTTTTCCTATCCACGTGGACCTCTGCCGCTTTCCTGCTCGCCGCGCACAGTGTGGTGACTGTGACCAGAAAAATGACGATGTTGACTACGAGTTCACAAAAATAGGGCAAGTAGAGAAAAATCCAGGCAATGATGGGCCGACTCATCCAGCAACATGTACTGTAGATACTCGGAATCCCCGTCTCCTCGTCATAGACCCCAACCACGCCCACCTCCACCCCCATCATACCAGCACACAGCACCACCGGCACACCCCACCCCACCGTACTGTACACCAGGAATATGTTCCGCTCTGAGAGAGCTGCACGCCCCCGCATCCCCTGGTGGACGAAAGTGCGCCAGATATCCACGGCCAGTATCAGGCACCAAACGATGGCCCACATCCTGGCCAGGTACCAGACAGCATAAAAGGCGAAGCAGACAGGCAGAGGGATGTCAAAGCCAGTTTCTATGATGAGGAAGTTGCGAATAGTGACAACGGCGAAGGCCATCAGGGTGGTGAGCATGTAGCAGATCAGGCAGTTGGTGTGGATGTTCCGGGAGGGTTGGCTGGACAGGAAGAGGGCGGTGACTGCCAGGCAGATCATGGTCAGGGATTGTCCAGCCGTGATGACGTAGTAGCAGATTTTGGTTGTGGTGGTGAAGTGGTAGTTTGGGCATTGGAAAGTGGTGACATTATGGTTGTACATTGAGGATTCGGACGCTGTTGGTGTATGATTTGGCGCTTGATTGGGCACTTGATTGGGCACTTGATTGGGCACTTGATTGGGCACTTGATTGGGCACTTGATTGGGCACTTGATTGGGAACTTGATTGGGAACTTGATTGGGCTCTTGATTAGGTACTTGATTGGGTGGTTCATTGGACATTTCTTTATACACTTTACTGGGTACTACATTAGACACTCGGTTGGGTACTGCGGTGAAGAATTGTTTGGGTGAAGAATTGCGAATTGAAGTAAGTGTAGAAGGATCCAGTTGTTGTGCTGTTCTTTGCTGTTCTTCAGAAGAAAATATCAAATCATGAGTTGTCAGAGCATTAGAGAAATGGGTTGAATTTTCGTTGGTGTAAATGCAGCAATCGTTGAATTTCAGGGCACTCCCTGAATTATTTTTACCAGCGAACAAGAACACAATCAAAATTTCATACATATAGGTGAATGAAAAATGTGTCAACTGGGAATTGACACTTTTTTTCACTTGATACAGGGCCATTGCGTCCGTATATATTGCCGATGCCAAGGCATTCAGTACTGACTCTTGCAATGATACAATTTTCTATATAATTAATAATACGGCTCCTATCAACAATCTATATAATGATACAATTTTCTACTCGTGATAGACTAGTGCCAACAGTTATGTAATAGTCGGAGTCAGCTTAATTCCCCTTTCATTGTTGTTCCGTGAGCGTGCTTAAGAAATTTCAACTGCGATTGAGATTAGATGCATTGGACTTTCGAGGTCACAAGCGGTATCCTGAAATACAGAACGCATTGCTGCAAATCAATGTAAGTTGTCTCCGTCTACATACTGAAAATTTGCCAAATTGCAATTAAAGGCTTTGCTGTCCCTGCTCATGGAATTTGACGTCATTATTTCCAAACTTGCGTGTCAAAATGATATTTGCAATAAATGATTTTTTGGGAAGGGGTGGAAATTCAATTTTTTTTAAATATGAAGCAACATTTTTGCAAATGAAGGTACAACTTTTGAAAATAAAAATACAATTTTTAATATGAAGTAACAATTTTTTTTTTATATCAAAGTACAATTTTTTTATGAAGCCACAATTTTTTTTGATATCGAGCTACATTTTTTTAATATGAAGCTACAGTTTTTAAACCAAGAAATTTTGTTAACTGTCAACCATAGACAACCAAGAAATTTTGTTTAGACCCATAGGACATAGGTCTTTAGAAAAAGTTTCCAACAAATTAGAATTAAGAGCACAGCACATAAAATGAGTTTAGCACACAATAATAATCCAGCATCATCTAATACTATAATTTAATAATTAATTTTTAAATTTAATTAAATAAAAAAAAAAATTACAAATTTAATTTAAATTTAATTAAATTTAATTTAATAATTTAATACTATAATTAAGAATGAAAATGGTGTCTGTCTGTCCGTCTGTTTGTGTGAAGCCAGCACGTGACCTAAACCGAATTTATACAAAACACGTGCAGTGCAATAAAGAGATGTAGGCATAGAAACTAAACTCTATTAATTGCCAAAGAAAT
>JAUJYS010006029.1:0-10609 GCA_033995665.1 Melogona broelemanni | reverse complement strand
ATCGTCGAATAAAGTGTATCATCAGAATTCGCCCGATTTTGTCTCCTGCTTCGTGTGTCACCTGCTACTTGAAGTTTTAAGGATTTTATTATCGCGAATTGTTGCCGTAAAAACATCCCAAATCGTCAGGGATACACCAATCAACTTTGATCGAATACAATAACAGTTATATACAAAAGAAAAATTTGAAATTAACGTAAATTCTAGTGATTTTGAAGAAATCCGTGTAATGGTTTCATAGAATTGTAGCATTTATTTATCTAATGGCACGGTTCAATTTATTCTCCAAAAAAAAAAAAAAAACACGTAATGGCACCACAGAATATTTTAGCATGTTTTCCTCGCATAGTCAACATGTTTTTTTTTATAAAATATTCCAGGAAATGTGGTCCGTTCATAGGATTAGAATATCGTCGTTTTGTGTAGTTATAGTGATGTCCTCTTTAATGTCATTAGTAACTTCATCCTCTTTCGGAATCTTCCCAGGCCGCCACCCCCTCTCCCAGTGGGCACCGCCCATAAGTTTCTGAGTACATCTTAAGACCCTTTAATCCTTCACAGCTTATCACGGCTAAATTAACGCCTCGCTCTTTGTTTCTCCAAGCTGTGTAAGTGGCGCGTGTAAATTGCGCATTTTTGTTGGGGCGTCGCGCGAGTTGAATTAAATTAGCGCGTCTTATTGTTCGTTAATCTGCTAAGACATTTCGCATTAACCAACGTAACACGCGGTCGTTAGAATTTTTGTCCGTATTTTCATTTTCTCCTTTATGCGTTGCTTCTTCAATCCTACTTTTTTTTGTCTGATCCGCGCATTCCTTTAACAACCGAATTAGATTTAGCAGTTCGTGACACATTCCTTAATGTGACGTCATGTTTAATTGCGCTCAGAACATTGGATCATTCGCAGTTCAGTTTTATCTACTCTTCGGAGTGACAGGGGGTTGTCTGAAATGTCACGCTGCGATTGACTGGCTGGTAGCTGATGTCAACTACCCAATTAAATTTACGTGCGTTTGAAATCTGTTAAGCTAAACGTTTGTTTTGAATTTGTGTTTTGGGACACTGATGTCTAGCCACAGCATTGTTACCATCACCAGAGCCTGTTAAAATAGGACAACTCCATCTTTGTCCATAACTGGTCTTTGCCCCCCTCCATTGGCCCCTAAAAAAGGGCTACTTGCGGGTATATATTGTAATTGTAATATCGCTTTATGTAAGTGCATAGCGGAAGCAGGATGTATATATGTTTTGTTTTAATTTTGATCTGTGTTTTTTGGTGATTTTAATTAATAAACACAAATGAATAAAAACAATGAGCACATGGAATGAAAAAAAATGAGTGATTCTACATTTAGAATACGAAACACAACTGATTAAGTTGTGTTGTCAAAATTAATTGGCAGGCAGACGCTAGTTCTTGTACATTCTTGTACAGTCATTTGTTTATGTGAGGTCTAATGAAATAATGGGAAATTATACCCGATTCACATTCTGTTGTCGTTTGCTGCTTGCTATCAAATTCAAAACGACACCAACTCCAACCAATCACAACTCATTGTACATTCCGTTTCCACTTGTCAAAGCACCGAATCTACTTATCATATGCCGAAATCAAGAATATGCTTTGAAATGAAATATCCCTTCATTTGCAAGATGGCCGCCGCATAATTAAATAAGCAGAACCCAGCGCCACCTACATGTCATACAGGAAACAATGTCGTCGCTTAGATCTAGATAAAGGTTGAATGCGCCTAAACTGCGCTCGCACCCAATGGAGCTGTAATTTGTCAGATGCAAATTGCAGTAAGCGGCTTTTGCGCTTCAGTTCCGCACACGTCATTGTTATTAATTTAAGCTAATCCTATTACCGCAGACAGTGGCGCCATCTGGCGGCCGATTAACGTATTTAGATATATCTAATCAGTTCAAACCCCTTTCGTGGTTGTACGTTCTTAAATAAGGATGTTATCGATTTTTTTTTTATATTCCGGGTGTGGTTTTTTGTTGCGGGGAAGAGTTTGCGCAAATGTCACAACTACGACCTTTTTGTATCATGGTCGCGCCGTTATAAATTATGGCCACGACAAAATCGCACGTGATCAATTTTTATTTTTCGCTACCAGCACTGTTCGTAAACATTCGGCTCCAGCCATCCAATGATTCTTGTGAAAAGAATGTGAAAAGAAAAGGTCGATTCTTGTGAAAACAATTCCTACAGAAACTGAAAGGAACCTAACCGTTCCTAGTTTGTTTTTTATTCCGGATCATTGTAGTGAATATCACTACTGGAGTTTATTGTTCCCCTCGTGTTGCTGTGGCAATGTGTGAGGGGCACATTCCAGTACCACATGATTGAATAAACGAAAGCCTGCGCCGGGAATCGAACTCGGGACCACCCGCTTAGTAAATTGTGCCCATATCCACTGGGCCACGTGGGCCGACAAAAGGAACCTACAATTTATTTAGATTATTTTAATTTCCTTCGATTAAGAAATATAAATTAGTAAACAAAAAACTCAATTTCTGATCGGGTGAAAATATCTAAATTTCCATTTATCCCAATAATTCTGTTTGTAAATTGGATTTATATCATACTGTGTATAAACTTTGAATGCGAACGCAAACATATTTTTAAAAAGATTCCAATGAGAAGACGTATTTTATCTAATATTTAAGTATTAAATATTTAAATGTTCAACGCACATTAAAATAAAAGTTCGTTCCATTCCTAAAAACGGCACAAAACTGTTTCAAGCGTTCATTCCTTGGAAAAGAAACCTAAGCGTAGGCGTTCTAAAGATCCTCCCCAAGGAAGCCGTTCCTAGGAACGAACCTTTTCCGTTCCTTTCCTTTCGAACACTTGTCGTTCTCGTCGCGATACGACAAACGCGCAAACTGTTTACGGTGGATATAGTCTAACCAAGAAACAAAAGGCCCAATAGATTATCAGTCCAAATGAAGCGGCGCATCTAAGCACTAAACAAAAGAGAGAGAGACATTTAAAAAATGCGTGGAATGACAGCAGGCCCATTGTTTGCACTCTCACGACATTGTTGCTCAGGGAATCCCATTTCTCTTAATTAATGTTGACAGGGGGAGGAAAATTCGAGTCCCGGCTTCCTTTCCAAGTTCCCCAGACCGTGGTGATCAACGCATGCGTAGGTCAAAGCGAATGGGGTTCAGGGCGCGTCGTGAAAACGGCGCTGACAGCGAACCGTCCTACAAACTCTTCACCGCATTTGCATTCATTTACCCTCCTCGACCCCGCTGCCCGCCGCCCGCGTCAGCGCAACAACTTCTTCGTAAAAACAAGAGGCAAGCATCTGCATGGTTTTTCGTTTCAGCTCGGCTCAGTGGCAATGCGTTAACAGTATCGAAAAGTTACAACTTCAATATATGCAAGCAGACCTCTTTGGGAGGACCTATGTCGGGGGAATATAGCGGGGAAAGTTCCATAATATAACAGGAAAAGCTATAAAACAAAACGCTTTAAAATGTCCATAAACTAAAAAATGTGCTTTCAAAAAATCGAACTAATAATTAAAAAGGTTTCGAAAGATGGCGAATATTATATTTTTGGTATTGCATTACTGGAGGTTGTGTATCTCACTCACTCTCGGTGCTCTTTTTTTTTTAAATCACCGTAGCGCCTAATGCACTACAGGATTACTGCACCATCGTGTCTCTGTGGAGATACGCCAGGGGCAGGGAAGGGAAGGTTGGGAAAAGGCAGCTGGAATAGCCAGACTGCAGGATCCACCCTTAAGCTCTGGACTCCCTAATGCAAGCTCAGGGATGACGCCAGTACCCCAGGCTAACGAATAAACGAAAGCCTGCGCCGGGAATCGAACCTGGGACCGTCGGCTTCGTAGTGCGTTGCCATACCCACTGAACCATCTGTACGTACATTACGGGAACCGTAGGACCTGTAATGACCGTAATGACCTGTTCAATTTTTCTTTCAAGTTACCATAATTTCTTTTTTATAGCAATGCAAACATTTCTCTGCCGAAGTCCAAAAAATTCTAGTCGCCTGTCCTTTCCGGGGATGTCGTCAACTCTGTCCCATTGGAAAAATGATGGTGAGTGGAAATCAATTCTTATTTAATTATTTTTGTGTTGTATAAATAAATTTGACCACATTAGAGGCGGGGAGAGAAAATGGAATGAATTGTAATTTTAGAAATGGTTAGCTGCACATTTCTAATTAAAGGATTTTTATCTTGTTACTTATTAATCGATGCCGAAGAATTATTTTTTTGGAAAACTTGTTTTCAGTTAATAAACACAAATTAGCTCTGAATTAATTGAAATGGTTCACATTAATTATTCTACATATAATTAAAAAACGAACGTTTCGTTTATTATTTCACAAAAGATTTTTTGATACTTTTTAATCGAAGAAACGAAAAAGAAAGGAAAAGTTCCAGGTTAATATTGAAAAGGAACTAGAAACACCCAGGTTCCTTTCAGTTTATGTAGGAACTGGTTATGGTTCCTTTTATCGTTGAGAGGAACGGGGACAGTGTTGGGTTCGTTCCTTTTGATAAGGAACCAGTTCCCGTTTCCGTTCTTCAAAAATAAACAGGAACCTAGGTGTTTTTCCGTTCCTCAAAAAAGTAACCAGTTCCTAGGAACGGGAACTTTCCGTTCCGTTCCTACCCAACACTGAAACGGGGACTAGATCTGGTCACTTTAAAAGGAACGAACCCAACACTGTCAAATAGAGATTGTTCTCACGATAATAAAACATTTGAACTTGCGGTGTAATTAGACGAAACAAACAATCGTGTTTTTTTTTTACATCGGTTGCTGTTCTATGAGCACGCGTTTATTGTTTACTTTCTGATAGGTTTGTGCTAAATTACATAACAGCTTCAATGACATACTTTAATAATTCGTATGATTGTTTTAATGGTAGGTGTTTTTTTGTCTAAAATTCAATACAGGGCCATGTCAAAAAAGTTCATTGGGAAGAACTTCGTAAGGAAGAACTTCGTAAGGAGGAACTTCGTATGAAGGAAGAGCGGCGTAGAGACGAACTTCGTAAGGAAGAACTTCGTAAGGAGGAACTTCGTATGAAGGAAGAGCGGCGTAGAGACGAACTTCGTAGAGAAGAATTTCGTAGGGACGAACTTTATAAAGAAGAACTTCGTATGAAGGAAGAACTTCGTAAACAAGAAATCTGCAAGGTATGTTGTTGCTTATTACAGAATAATCAGTGGTATTATTTAAAAAAAATGCAGAGTGTAGATTGCTTCAATAATTATAGGCATTCACTTTTATACCAACATTAATATGTAGGGAAGACCAACAAGAAGGGTGAATAACGCAGTTAAAAATGTGCAGCGGTAGCCTCACATGGAAACGGTTTACAATCCTTTAAAACAGTCTCTGTCGCACATATTACGCTTCTGACAACGTGGGTACAAACGGCTGGGTATAATATTCCAATTCCCGTGTCGCAGCGTCGGCCGTACACGACTTTGTCTTTACCACTGACTTTTCAAAACGAAATTTCTACCGTTTTACATGTGTGTGGTCGTTTTTACAAACTGCCGCAATCTTCTAATGTCTTTTTTTCTTTCCCAATCAACGTGAGTGTTTTTATTCGTATTCCTATGTCCGCCATCTTGGAAACTGACGATTTGGCCATCAATTGTTGTAATTTTAGTAATTTTTTAAACCATTAGTTTATAACATCCTAATATGTAAATGCAATTGGTTGGCTTTACCTAATTTCAACTCGGCCAATAGTTTATAATAATCTAAGGTTCTCCTTTTTTAAAATCCACAGTATGTACGCGTATGAAGACAAAAATACCAAATAAAATTAAGACGTTTTTGTCTTCATATGCGTACATATTGTGGATTTTAAAGGAGATAAACAGTTTACAGTGCAAAGTTCTACGTCGAATTTTTCTTTGAAATTTATTTTTCTCCTTTTTTGTTATTCATTTTTAAAAGACGAAAAAATCGGAGAAATACGTCACCAATATCGCTCGTCACTACGATGAACTTGAAGGTACTACATGTCTTTAAATATTAAAAAAGATGTATGGCGATATGTGAGGGGCAGGGAACGGAAGGGAAAGGGAAGGGGAATTACAGCTGGTATAGCCAGGCTGCCGGGGATTCACCCCTAAGCTCTGGACTCCCTAATGGAAGCTCAAGGGTGACACCAGTACCGCGGCTCGTCGAATAAACGAGAGCCTGCGCCGGGAATCGAACCAGGACCTGTCCACTCCGTTGGATGTTGCAATACCCACTGAGCCATCGGTACGTACTTGAATGTGGGAACATTATTAACAGAGTTGGGTTCGTTCCTTTTGAAAAGGAACCAGTTCCCGTTCCCGTTCCTCCAAAATAAAAAGGAATCTAGGCGTTCCTCCGTTCCTCAAAAAAGGAACCAGTTCCTAGGAACAGGAACTTTCCGTTCCGTTCCTACTCAACACTGATTATTAATTCAAAAACGATGGTGGTGTATAAAATACACGCAGACAGATGTATAATTAATTGAGAAAAAAAAAACAGATTAAATCGCTGATTTTATTTTCGTTCAATCAGTTTTTTCTCAGCTACTAATTCAGTTGAATAAATATCCCCGGCAGCCTGGCTATACCAGCTGTACTTCCCCAACCTTTCCCTTCCGTTCCCGGCCTCCCATCTGATAGCCACACACTTTTAATCCATCAGATGAGCCGAACCGAGAACAGATGAACCCGAAGCCCAGAGGAGGGACAGACAAATTGCCACATGAAGTACAAGAGGCCGGCCAGGATCCCAAGATGCCCATGGCTGAAATCGGAAAAGGGAGCAAAGAGAGCTTTAAGCATTGTTCCCAAAGTCAAGAAGGAGCAAGCACATCCTACTGGGAAGACCTCAGCCAATTGGATCCAAACCAGCTCGTCCCAGTTCAGGTGGAGCATTTCTCAGCCAAGGCTGACAGCAACAAGAAGTCCCCTGCAGGCAAGGAGGAAGGTTCCTCGCCGAGACACGGTTACCAGATGCAACAACCCATCAACCCAGATTTTCGTGGGGATTCCGAGAAGAAGATTGGTGGCCTCAAGTTCGATTCTCCTGCCGGCGTCCACGCCAGTCATCAAACCAAGATTGATTCCAATTTCGCTGATGAATTCGCTGTTGAATTGCTGAAGCAGAATCCTGAACTGATGACGGCTAAAGACGACCAGAAACATACTCGGCGCAAGATAGATGAAAAATGGAGTGCACAGAAACGTTTCGATATTCCCGATTATTCAATCCTGAGGGCCAACGAACGCATCAATAAACGTCCGAGTCTTTTCGAAATGGTGGGATTTAAAGGGTTCAAAGTTCGAGTTGAGGTATTTGCGGATGGCGTTCCGGAGGTGGCCGGCAAGTTCATGTCAGTTCGAGTGAGGCTCATGGATAGCTCGGGTGTGAAAGATAGTTCGTGTTGCAAGTTTTTGATTGCCTTGCGGGTGGGTGACGTGGAGATTGGCGCACATCAGGGCACAATGCCCATTCCTGCGGGACAATCTCGTTTTCTTGATTTTCGCAACTTTGTAGCGCAGGATGCTATAGAGCATGCCATCACCAGTATCAAACAGAAAGTTGTTCTTGAAGTTATTGCCAAAATGTAATTTTCTGTGACCACGAAATAAGGGCATTATTCATGCAGATGCATTTTAACCGCAGGTTAATTTGAATTTTCCATTCTTTTATACGGGATTTAGAGCTTTTCCTCTGCGAATACGAGCTCGACGAGCAATTTTTACGAACTTTTCAAGTGAAAATTGGATGATTGGAGTTGGCATAATCTCGCTCGGCAAGCTTTTTTTGCTCGGATTTCTTGAAACGTTCGTAAAAGTTGCTCGCAAACAAAAATTCGCCGAGCAAAAGCTCTAGTGTAAATTCCGTATTAGGAAGTTAGGTTTATGTCGTCCTTTATACATATTTTTTCACGGCAAGGGATAATTTGTAACATTAAAAAACTCCATAATTGCAAATAGCAAGTTTGTTTTAACCATGTGTTATTTTTTGGCTTAAAAGTGAAACCTTGAAAGCTTAAAAATGACGGAAATGCTCGTTAATTGTTAAGATTAGATTTTGTTTACCAAATAAAAAAAAATAATAAAAGAAAATTTCGATATAATTGATCACGAGCATGTTCCCTTACATCAACTAATATCATAATAAGCATAATTAATCATATGCATGTTCATTAACATTAATTATGCACTCGTGGCGCAACGAGGATGAAGCGACGGTTGAGTTGGCTAGACTCGATATATACATGTATATGTATGTACGATGAGATTTCGCATATAGAAACTACGAGTAGACGAACCCTTACCTTTCATCATGACCCAACAACAATTGGAAGAAAAATTTGAAGATTTTTTATCTTGAAAAAAATAACTAACTGATCCTAGCACTAGTTTCACACTCGCCCAAAGAGTGATGATCAGCTAAGGTTTCAAATAACTTCTCAAAAGAAAAAAAAAATGTATAAAATAAAGTATTCGTCTTTGCAAATAAATGAAAAAATTGGAAAAACTTAGGCGAATCGAAAAATTACGTTGGTCAGCAGCTCTGTCGTTCTAACCCGCTTGGCCGTCTCGTGTTAAATGAAAAGAGGCTCAAAAGGATTAAAGGGTTTGCTCAAATATATTTTCATATTGTCGTTAATATCGTTATATATTTATCCAGTTTATTACAATAATAACGACAGGTTAGTTTGTTTGTACAAGTGTCAAACGACTTTAGCAGGTCATTTTATCAAGTATCGATGTAATTTGTAAATGTATCAATAGTTCAAAACTGTAGCTTTAAAGCATTCTGTTTCAATATTGTCATGTCGAATGTCGTAAGACGAAAATAGTTCAAGTTCTAGTTCAAGTAATTAAGTAATAGTTCTAGTTTCCTGCAAGTGCAAAGTTCTACTTAAATTTTTTCTTTGCAAATTATTTTTTTCTCCGTTCCTTTTCAAACGGAACCTGGAACTTTTCCATTCCTTTCCCGATCCTTCGATTATTTTTTTTATATAAAATGTTGCCGAATTGAGTAATAATCATATTGCTGCGTTCACATTTGCGGGAGCATAGCTAAAGGAAATATGTCAAATTGCAAACACATATCATAATCCATAGAAATTTATGTTTGATGCTGTAAAATTACAAGGTGAGACCAATATATAGGGTGAATCACCCCATAAATCGAAAATGGCAAAAACTCGATTATCAGCGACACTTTCGTAATGTTCCGAAATATTCGCAAATCTCCATAGAGACATGAGGGTGCAGTAATCCTGGCGGAGCCCTAAGAGGCTAAAAAATGTCATAGCGGAATCCCATTTAACACACGTTAATGGCTTTTGGATACAAGTTAATTAAAAAAAAATAAAAAAAATGGCGTCCAGGAGTGGCCGCGGAACCCTAAGGGCTCCGCGGACCGTTTGGGAAACAAAGCCCTAGAGTATTCATATTTTATTTTTTAGAGACAAAAAGAGTAATAAACACATTTTAGAATTCTTTAATCATTTCATGTGGCACACAAAACATTTAAATTCCAGCAATAGGTCAGCAAAGTACGAAGAACAGGGAATGATCCAAAATGGTGGCAGCATCTCAGCATGGCAGCACTAAACAAATTTGGCCTTATTTGATATCATAATTAATTCGTAGGCAAAAATTAAAGCTGCGATCTGGAAAGAAATCGAAACGAAATGAAAACTTAAAAAGTATTCCGGCGTTCAATAAGTTTCGAAACGAAATGAAAACTTAAAAAGTATTAAAGGCGTTCAGTAAGTTTCTGGAATCATTTTTTTTTAAATAACTGCTGGATGGATTTTTTTTATAAATCACAGTTGTGCTAATCACTACAGGATTACTGCATAAAATGCAGATTCTTAAAATGCTTCTTAAAATGCATTTAAAAATTCAATAAAATGGCAATTAAACGCTGCTGAGCCGAGCTATTGCGGGTGGGTGTAGGCGTTTGCATTCTAATTTTAGCACGTGTAATTTTTTAATCCAATTAGGGAAAAAAGTGCTCAGAAATACCTGGAAACTACTTTGGCTGAATTTCGTTAAATTCTATAGAGCAGCACGTATTTTTAATGATTCCAGAAACTGATTAAATATCCCTAATATGAACACAAAAAAATAACTCAAATAATTAAAAAAAATATCCCAATTTGGGCTTCTACCTGTAGTATAAGTTGTCTATTTATAATTCCAAACCGTCCCGCTGTTAGCACATAAAATGGATTTTGAGTCGTCATAATGAATCTAGTCATCTAAACAAAATAATTTTATTGTATAAAGATATACTCGAGTATGTACATGTACATTGTTTAATAGAGGTGATGAGTAGGAATGTCCCGTTCCAAGGAACGCGTTCCTTTTCTGAGGAACATTAACACGTCCTCGTTCCTTTTTCTACAAAGGAATGTTGGAACGTCTTCTATCCTTTTTTGAGGAACGTCCAATGATTTAAGATGTCCCATTACACATATGAAAAATGCGACATGCTTGATACTTGATACAGGAAGGGAAGGGAAGGGGAATGGCAGCTGGAATAGCCAGACTGCAGGATCCACCCCTAAGCTCTGGACTCCCTAATG
>JAUJYS010006028.1:0-10610 GCA_033995665.1 Melogona broelemanni | reverse complement strand
TTAGATGTACAGAAAACTTTTGAGGACAAGGTTAGGCAGGACAAAGGTAGGGAACTGGATTTTATTTTATCGGAGATAACTCGACACTTGTCATTTCTTGAAGCATTTTTTTCCTGATCACTAGTGAATAGCACTACAGGTGATTCTAAAAATGAAATATGAATAGTTACTTTTATTCATCCAATATTATCATCTTATAAGAATTTCTGCAGGTTCTTGCGAGGTCACAATGTTGCCCATAATTTTTAGCCTAGTTGGTTCATAATCTACGTGAACCGTGCTTGTTAAATGTGAATGTCCTATGTTGTTAAATGTGGATTAATAGTCCTGCAGTCCCCCAATTTCATACAACACTTCCCCACCGTGCGAGAGACAATCGTCACATAAAAACATCTATTACCGCAGTCGGATTATAATTTCCGGTGAAGCAGTTGTTTCACGTGTGAAATTAGGCAGTCGGTGTCGGTGTACGAACCGAAGCTCGTCTATCCTCTTAAGACCCCTACTAAAAATCACGTCTATATTCGTGAAGCCACGAAATTCGTGGGTTCTTGATGGCAGTGGAAGATGGGGGATAAACAGTGGCGGGAGTGACTCGTTTCACTTTTCCCGCGGTGCTAATCGTGATTGCAGCATCGGTTAATCGTTGTAAAATCGCTCTGCTGCGCGTTGCGTTTGCATTTTAAGATTGAGGAAAGACAGGTTTAGAGAAAGAATTTGGAATTTTTGCGCATAATTTTAGAATGAGGTATTCTGAAAGATTGTTTTTTGTTGCCAATCGATGATTCGTATTAATGCAGTGAATATCCCTGAAGGAGGTATTAAATTGAAGGCATATGACACCTAATGTGCTGCCGGTTATGCATTTCACTGCACGACATTGTTATTGGAAATATAGCGTTGTGGACGTTCGTTTATGTCTCGTTATATCTTGATGTATTTACTGTATATCTGCAAATATTTTATTGTTTAACAGGTGGTCTCGAGTAGATATCGTTAGCCATGTGCGAAACTGGTCTCAGTACACAGGAGGAACGGAGGAAGGCTTTTAATATTACATGTCGGTGGGGGTGGGGTGGGGTGGTTGGGATGAGGAGAGTCGAGCTCGCAACACAAAATTTGTCGCCAACGTTGTAATTCCGGCTGCAGTAAGCGTGGTAATTGCTTGCTGTATTAAAAGAGTTGTCGTGGAAAACAGACAGGGGATGTGAAATTGGGGCGGGGCTGGTGTCCGGGTTTCCTGGCTAAGCCCAATCCTGGGCGGAACGCAGAATGGAAACCCTGCACTTCCGTTTCCTTCTGATCTATTGTGGGTGGGGTGGGTGGAGAGGACGACAGAACGAAAACAATAACAATGTTAGCACTGGGATGTCTGGGATGCTCAAACCGGATGGTGCATGAATTTCGCTCATGTCAGGTTTGCATGTAGTTGTGTTCACTTCTATTCGTGGCGTCTATTAAAATGCGTCGTCTATGACTTCATTATAAAATTATTCGTTTGTGCGGATGACTAATTATGAATTTGTGTGTAAATTTAGTTGTTGGTGCATCACTTATCATCATATTGACACCAGGGGTACAGAAATATGGAATGGAAATACGGGTACGATAATATAAATCTATAATTACACATGTTCTTTCAAAAATGACTAACTTACGTAATTTGATAGAATGTATATTCTTTTCAATATGACATTGATAAAGATCATAAATAGTGACTTGACATTTTCCACAAAATGGATAAATAATTTATTGATGGTGGTGTAAAAACTAAACGTTAATACAGAGGTACAATTAAATTAAAAATGCTAATAAAATTAATGAAATAAGTAAATCATTCTTCTGTAACTGACGGGTAAAAATGTCTTAACCATCGAACTTTATTTTACTGATTTTTTTTAATTTTAGTCATCATTTTTCATTGAATGAATTTTGCCTAACAATTCGGTATTTCAATTATTTAATGGAATCGAATCGGAACTCATGTACGAGTAGAACACTAAACTTAAGATATTGGGAACAATAATTGACTCGTACAAGATGGAATGAAATTTATACTCGTAACTATGTCTCCATTGAAGCAGATAAAATAATGAAATTGTTTATTGACCTTTTTAATTGTCTCAGAAACGAGGGATGCTCTAAAGTATAAACAAACTGCAATAAATTTTAGATTTGATCACCTGGCGAGCTTTTTTAGCGAGAGGTAGCGTGACAGGCGCAAAAAATGCCGCATTGCCAGCTCGTGATTAAGGCGGCACGTGCATTTCCCACCCACATCTAGTATTACCATTAATATTGCACGTGCGCGATGAAGCATGCTAACGCGCGTGAGCTACCATTTCTCGTCAAAATACCAATTAGCCCAATTACAATATTGTGGATGCTTCCAATATTATAAACGGGCGCCGAAGCATTATACGACTGACTCCCCTGTTCACATATACGGTAAACGCACAACGTAGCGCATAATGCATGTATTGGCCTATACTTCCACACCCAGATCCTCCTAAGATCACCAATAAGCAAGGGTGATATTTGAACATTTAAACGATGGAGAACGTTCAAAATTGTGATCAATGTGCGTGTCTCACATACTGCCTAACCAACAAGAAGGGTATTAGGGATTGGGAATAAATAGACATTTTAGAATGTTAAATTTATAAAGTTCATCAGTATATGGCCGTAAGGTAGCGTGCTCGCTTACCAACCAGCGGGTCTGGTTTCGATTCCCAGCGCAACCGATTGTTGGATTGGCTTGTGGTACTGCGAGGGGGAAGGCAATGGCAAACCACCTCTGTATTCTGCCAATAACAACCGCATGTGTCGGGGGATCGAGAGTCGGGGTCCGGAGACGACACCCTGCTGTTAAAACCAGTCCCAGGACTGACTAATCAACCATGAAGTATGGAGTAATGTTAAACATCCCTACGGTAGGTATGGAAACCTAGGTAAAATTATCAAAATGGCCTGGGTAAAATGACAAACCTTCCTGGGGAAACTTTAGCACACTTGTTCAGATATTAAAATGTGAGACTTTCAATTTCTCTTCAATGTTTTCTGTTGGTTAATAACAGACTAAAATCATATTTTTAATATTTTGTAGATAGAGCGATTTTTAAAATTTGATTTTGTACTGTTTGACGAAATGATTCAATTTTGACGAAAGATCCCAGAGGAAATTGCCCAAAATGGACATTTTTTCGTTCACATTATTGTTACCATTACACGTCGAATTTTTATATTTTTGACAACCTAAAGCAGTGAGCAGCACCACAGTAAATTCTGTTCTCCTCGTGTTGCTATGACAACGTCCCGAGAGGATTATTTTCGGGCCGGGAATCAAGCCCTGGGACCGTTGCACCCACAAATCGGTTGCAATATTAACTGGGACTCGTCCAAGGGCCGATGGTCTCACGAGTAGATCTAGCTGCGAATTACTGACCATCCATTATATCGTTCGGGAACTCGGGGGTTGACGCTAGTGACACACAAATCATTGGGAAATGACCGTCATTAGTCGGGTTGAGTTGGCAATGTCTAAATAGAACCAATACCAGAAAGTGCTACTTGGCATCGTGCATGGTATATTAGGTGAATTTTCGGTAGCCAATTTTCGTTAAAGCGGAATTAACGCTAGATAATGGTGATTTAATATGGTGAGGAATTAAAAGTCGGACATTAATTTGGCTGGATCTTTCATTGGCTCTTTCATTGGATCTTTCATTGGATGCTTTGTGTTTCCTCGAAATACAATGCTTAATGCCAATTTATTATAATATTTAAGGTTTCTACAAATCGGGTCAAATGTTTTTTTAGGATTACATAATGTCTTGCATTAATTATTCACTTCAATATTTTTCAAACGGTAAAATGGTTTCCTTATAATTTTGATTCGACTGGACTTCTAATGTCTTTGTAGAATTTTTTATGTACGGATTCATTTGCAAGGATTTTAAAATGTTATTTCGCTAAGATTGGAGGTGTACAAAATCTCCTGTAGTGAAATTCACTATAATGATGACATCCATTGTCAACATAATTGAACTGGTAGAATGTATAGACGCGAATCCCACGACTTGTCTTATTTGCACATGTATTTTCAAATGAGAAATACTTTCAAAGTTTTCAGTTTCAAACAATATGGCGCTTTATCTAAAGTCGTGAACTCTGCCTTTATACTGCATATGTAATGTCCTATTTATAAATCGTTTTTGCCTTCACATGCGAAAATGCTTTCAAATTTCGGTTTTAAACTTAGATGGTGCGATATCAAAAGTGTTGCAATGTGTCTCTATACTGTACATGTAATAGACTGCATTGTTATAGACTGCATTGGCCTTCACGTGCGAAATGCTTTTAAACTAGATGGCGCGCTATCTAATGTGATGAACAGGGCCTCTATACCACATATGTAATGTTCTATTTATACTGTATGTTGAATTTACCTTCAAACGCGAAATGCTTTCAAATTTCAATTTCAAACTAGATGGCGCTGTATCAGAAGCGATGAACTCTGTCTGCCTCGCGATGCACTATTTTTATCAATTCAAATTGACAGGCTGACTTTTGGCGGAATAGTAAAGTTATTTCTGCCGGCGAGGCTTCCACTCTGTATACACGCATTGGTGATGCTATTGATTGAGTTAGCGTAAGAGCATTGGAGATGGTTAGGGGTCTGTATATGAAAAACGGAATCCATTAAGCGCATTTGATATATTTATGGAAGCATTACTTTGCGATGGATTTCAATGGTATCGTGGCGCATCCTCCAAAGACCCTCACACTTGTTCATGGGCGCGTCGTAAAATTTTGATCTAGAGACAATCGCAGTTATAAATCATTTTATTACCGAAATTATGTGATCTTAAAAAAATCTATACGAGTCAAAATTAATATTTTTTATTTTGGTTCCCAAATCCTGGGTATCGTCCTGGCACAAAAAAAATTATGTGCCCCTCTACACGTTTAAAATTTTTGCGAAGTGGCATACAATTTGTATTTTCACCAGTACCCGGGATCGCCGCACCACATGAAGAGAACACCAAATGTGAGCCCGTCGTAGCAATGTATAATTTATTTTCACCTGATCAACCAAATCTTATCTTATATATTATAAGTCTCAATGTGGTGTATGTGTGTGTGTGTCTGTCTGGTTTATGTTTCCTATTCTGTTTCACCTGTGCCTCTATGCGTGTGTGATTCTTGTCGTTGGGTGCATGCCCACACATGCACTCTAGCGAAAAATCAGCTCAACCAGCGTTCAAGTTCATTATAGGACAGTGGTTAACGTATTCGCTTCACTTTCCGATGGTCTCTAGTTCAACTCTCGGCAGACACTTTTTTTCTCTTGAAACAATTAGCTTATCTTGGGTATTGTGTTGCCGACACGGCGATACCTTTGTCCATTCCACCTCATCCCGGGCGAAGCCGGGGCGTTTTTCTAGTTTTCTATAAAATCTGTGCACCGAGCAGTCTATCCTGGTCCTTGCCTTTCTCTGCAACCATGATCGTTCATGTTTTCATTTGCCAAACGCGACCACCACAACCGCCTAATAACATTCTCATGTATTCTGAACTGTTGTTGTTTTGCACGTGTACATCCAACGGTGAGCACACAGAATCGATCGATGGCGGTTGCGAGAAAGAGTAAGAGCATAGATATCGATTTGACCTGAAGTATCGATTTGTTGGCGCGTGTACGGGGGCCGCATGTGTACTGCATATGCCCCCGACGCGATTGAACGCGTAATGATGGGCATGGGTGGGTGGCTGTCTTCGTTGAATTATGCTCGGGATGCCAGTCAACAATGGATGGGTTTGGCTGGTAAAACTGTTTCAGTGGCCGCACTCACACCATCATTGAATACTACCGATTTTGTAGCTGAAAATCTTGGTTATACAGAGGCATTTCTTCATAAGTTGAGTAACTGCGCAGATTTTTGCTTAACGTCGCCATCGTAACCATTTTTTTACTCTATTTACGGCGTATTTGCTTTTATCGTATTTATACGTCTGTAATGAAACGCCACGCTAACCAAAAATTGGTTAAAACTGCATACTATTTCCTTTTAATGGGGGTCTGTTTATAAACACTAGACTTTTTTCTACAATTTAGAAAGCTATTGGCGTTATGCTTCGGGATTAGGTGGCGCGCATTTTTTCGTTTTGTAGGAGGCAGTGTCGATTGAGCAATTGTCGCCGCTAATAACCGCTGGAAGTTTGAGAAAATGTCCTCGTTCCTTTTCTTTAATGAATTATACCGTCTATTTTTAAGCTTAATCTTAAGCTCAAGGACTCAATCTTAAGATTTATACATCCGCGGTATACGAGTTTTTAATTTTATGTCACATAGGTGGCCGCGCTAGGATAAAATAACTTTTCTCCGCAAATCATATCCATCTTTTCTAATGGAGGAACGAGAACGGTTTCCTTTTTAAATGGAACGTATCCAACACTGCCAATAGATAATGCACAACGCCACCAGAGGGCACCAAGAACTGTTGGGCATAGAGGGAATCTGGCTATACGTGTTTCTATTGGATAAATCTGACCGAAATTGCCTAATATGTTCCTCGTTAATTGGACAAACCAATTCGAAGGGGTTCTCGCTTGGGGATGGGTCAAACAGGAGAGAGGGTCCTCTACTGCTCTTTGGCGTCGCGACTAACGAAATAATTGAATAGAGTTTGGCAAATGACTGGAAAGCTATGAAGCGTGCTCTCAACCTAAATGCGCTTGAGTGATGACCATGGTCGTGCCCGTCGGTCAACCTCTTGCATCGGCATTTTTGGTATTTCGGGCTAAATTACCGCAATATTCGAAGCCGTTTCTACACTGATGTGCTAGAAATTAGCCGAGCTTGGGGTAGAGATGCCGCGCGGCATCTCTACACCTGCCGTGATCGCGGGTTCTGTTCCCGACCGAAACCTCCAGATTGGGATGTAAAAAATTCGAAAAATTCTGACTTTGGATCTGAAGTAAAGCCGCGGGATCCATGCCTGTAGCATAAAACGTTAGCATTTAATTTTTAACAGCAGTTGAAAAAACGAAAGCTGTACTAGGTCCATTATACTAAGACGAATTCTAGAGGGTTCTGGTTTCGATTGCGAATAGGTTTAGTCATGGTATATTTTGCGGAAAGAAGTGATTTTTCACTTTCATGACAAATGTATTTTTGTCTTTAATTCAATCGGAGCCACTACTGGGTGAAACTACTGGGTGGCCATCCGATCTGGCCGAGAGGTAGCGTGCTCGCTCCCTGGGTTCGATTCCCAGCGCAGCCGATCGTTGATTGGCTCGTTGTACTGCGCGGAGGAAGGCAATGGCAAACCTCCTCTGCATTCTGCCAAGAAAATTCAGGGGGCTTCTGCTCCCTGAAGTCACCAGGTGTCGGGGGATCGAGGGTCGGGGTCCAGAGACGACGCGAAGGACACAACAAAAAGAAAACTGGGTGAAAAGGTGAAATCTTGACCAGATATGGATCGAGACGGCAACTTTAAAACGTTGGATATGTTTTTAATTGAGAAAAAAAGTGATTAAACGTAAATAAAATTCGTTTTCCTGTTGGATATGTTGCCGTCTGGATCCATATTTGGTTTAGCTTTCACCTTTTCATTGTATTGTTCTCAAACGGTTTAGAATTTCATTTTATATTATCACTACTGGCTGTTTCCTATATATGGCACTGGTGCTAGATAGTGTTCTAGTCCTCTTAAATTTGGCTTTTTATTAATTACATCTTTTTTCAGTATCGTGCTTGTCTCAATCAATTTCGTGTATTTTTCCATTCAATTTCATGTATTAGTCGTGTATTATCGATATCATGACCAATCATGTATTTTCCTTGCAAATCATACCATGTCCTTGTAAATTAAGTATTGATTTCCACAAGTCGTTTATGAAATATCCCTTTGTCATGGGTGTGTTATAAATCAAAACAATGGGTCTCATTACTTAGATTTTTATTGCTGTTAATGATTTGCGTTGGGCTCTAGGCGATTTTATTTTTCTTTCAATTTTCTGCACGGTGTCCACTGGGCCCAAGCCGTCCAACTTTTACGACGTTAGTAATATTCTTTGACTAGTAGTCTTGTAAAACCACTCTCAAGGGGGATGCATCTACCCGGTGATAATTAGATTGTGCGCAAAAAAAATAAAAAAGGTTAACTTCATTGGAAAATGTATCCCCTTAACATGTGATGCACGCTTGATCCAATTTATGTTTTTCCCGAGCAACTCAGACTTATTATTTCTTTCTTTATTTTTCCGGAGGTAATTTTGTAAGCCTTTGCAATTTTGACATGAGGTATTCATTATTTTCTTACATGTGATTTTCGTCATTTCGAAAAGGAGAAATTTCTAATGAATTATAATGCCACAATGTTTTTCCAGATATTATATTTGCTGAAGTATAACGACACAATGTTATAATATTTTCAGTAGGAAAATATGTGCATAAGAAGTCGCGGTGAAAATAGTTTTTAACTAATTACATCAGTTTAAACACTGAGTTGTATCTAACATTATACATACGCATGTGTATACAGTAATTTAATACTTAAACAATTTTTTTCTATAAAACGCTATAGTTTCTGTTCAACAACCTGAGATTTCATCAAACTTTAAAATTTCAGAAACTAAAGTGTACACCAACCTTAAAAATTATTTAAGAAATTGTAAAATAGAAGGATTAATGTTCCTATCAGATATGACCAAACCTAACTGATACACATCATAATATATCGGAACATGAATTAATTATATAATAATTCGCATGGGCTAAAATTTCAAAAATAAAAAATCGATCTAAAATTGTAAGACGGTTAAACTTACCGTCTTTGTCGTAATGACTCCACACCTCCATGAACTGATTAGCGGTCAACTTTTTCAACTCTCGACTATCCTTCTCCCGAAATTGACGCATAAAATTGCAGTACTTGTCAATTCCCGCTTTCTGCTGAGCATTTGTAGCCATCCTGACGGACTAAGAAGGGTATGGAAGCGAAATAAAACCGCCGGGTTACGTATCGATTACCGACGATCACCAAACTATCAAAATAAAATCACCCCGTCACAAGATGCTAAAACCGATAAATGTACGACTGTTTTTTTTCTGAATATCACACTGGAATAATTTATCCGGTCACACGTCGCCAAGAAACTTTCCAGAAAATATGTTATCGAGATCTGCTTTGTCCACGGAAAAAGGGAGCCCGCGAATTTGTGATGAACCTCGGTCGGGCGGAGGCGCTCTGAAACGCGGCGTGAGTTTGATAAGAGTTCCCGCGTAGTTTTTCAGCACGAGAGATGATGGTGGAGAAGAATGTGTGTGCCGCACGGTTCCGATCCAAAACGCGTGTGCGGAATAGTACGCGCGTGTTTCTGCTCCTTCCTGCACGTGCGCTCGCGCCGGTCGATGACAGGGGTCGGGCAACGGCTACACCTGGTGCGGGCCGCAAATAACGCGTGATTTCTGCTCTGGGAAGTGATTGTCTCTCTTGGTTAGGAACTGGGTTCCTTTTTTGAATAACGTTGGTTAGTTTTTCTATGAAGAAACGCTTGGTTTTGTTCGTTTTTCTTTTCTTGAGGAAGTGGAACAGTCGTTCTTTTTACTGTGTGCGCAGCACTTAAATAATTTATATTTAATATTTCCACTTTTCATTTTTGTTATGCACCTCATTTAAACATGGGTTTACGTTCGCATTCAAAAGTTCGCTTGATAAAAATCAGATTTCCGTTTGAATTGTTGGGATTCTTAGAATTCCATATATTTTGTTCCGTTCGTAAAGTTATTTTTTATTTTTTGGTTTTATATTGTTATTTTTCAATCGAAGGAACGGAAAAGGAAATGAAAAGTTTTAGTTTCTTTTTTAAAAAGAACTATGAACGATCAGATTCCTTTTTTTTGTAGGAACTGGAACGGGGACTGCAATGAGTTCCTTTATGAAAAAAAAAAAAACTAATCAAACACTGTTAGAAATTTTACGTTCTGGTGGTTCAGAGAATCTGTCTGTCGCAGTTGTATTAGTAGATTGATGATTGATTGACAGCGGATAGTTGAAATCCATCTGTGGATGGCGTCAGATTGCTTTGCCGAGGTTCGTGGTTCGAAGTCTCCGGTTCGTGGTTCGAAGTCTCCGGTTCGCGATTCGCATGTGATGTGTAATGCGGGCACCGCAACCTGCGCCTAATACGTCGGTAAATGCGGCTTATAATTTGCTTGAAACCCTAATAAGAATAATATCATTCAATTTTTGAACAGGTAGCTTAATCTATAGAAGGACTAAAAATAAAATGTTGATATAATTGATCACGAGCATGTCCCTTAACATCAAATTATATCATAATAAGCATAATTAATCACATTCATGTCCATTAACATTAAATATGCACTTGTGGCGCAACGAGGATAAAGCAACGGTTGAGTTGGCTAGACTCGATATATATAAGTGGTTTTCTTAGACAAAAAAATCTTCAAATTTTTATTCCAATTGTTGTTGGGTTATGATGAAAGGTAAGGGTTCGTCTACTCGTAGATTCTATATTGTGATGCAAATGCGAAATCTCATCGTACATATTTAGTATATATATCGAGTCTAGCCAACTCA
>JAUJYS010006027.1:0-10540 GCA_033995665.1 Melogona broelemanni | reverse complement strand
ATTCTTGCTAAGTTATCGTTAAATAAAATGGTGAAAAATGCACGCCGAGTCGAGTGTAAGGATAACTAGAATTGAATGACTTGATTTTGCGAACTGTTCCGCTAAAACGTTTTAACGCCGAACAGTAAAAATAATTTTTATTTTTTCATGTGCTTCAATATCTCGCGGATGATGACGGCGGGTAAGTGCGCTTTAGCCGAATAGTTCGCAAATTCAAGTCATTCAATTCTAGTTAACTTATCGTCGTTTTTTTGTGGTAAGTTCCCCTCATTGGGTGAATATCACTGCAGGAGATTCTTTGCCCTTCGTGTTGCCGTATGTAAAGGACACATTTTTCCCGGCATTGAGCCACCAGTTTTGAGTCACGAGCCCTCTTTAAAACATTGCGAGAATGTACAAAAATGTTCACCATTCATTTCAGTTTCTATTGTTTCGTTAGTTTTCGTTCATCCCTTGTTGTCCATGTTGTCTGCCGTAGTGCTGCTTCCTTTTGGTTCGCGTCTGAGACAGTGTGATGAATAGGGGAGGGGGGTGATAAAGTGTAGAAGGGAAAGGGGCAATCTGAACGTAATATCGATTGTTAATCTTGGAGCGCCGAAGCCCCGCAGGCTACGCAAATGAAAAGCGGATAATTTTGTTTTGTATATCGGTGGAGGTCTCGCTGCCGTGTTTTGTTGGGCCCGATTCGAGCGAGAGAGTGCATGCCGAGTTTGCAAATGCGCCCATTGTCTTCGATGACATAGCTCTGCGATAGTACAGCTTTTATGTACCATTTACTCAACGATGTGCAGAGAGAAATTGAATTTATTATTCAATACAGTAGATGAATTTAATATTATATGAAGATACATTCTAGGTTCACCGTTTTTGAATCTAATTATTGTCGGAGTATTGAAGTGCATATTAAAATTAGGAATTTCGCTTTAAGATAGGTATATATTTTATTTTGTAAGTCGGTCGGAAATAAGTGAAGGTACTGGTGCTATGTGACTCGCATTATGCGAAAGTACAATTTTATGCGAAATATGCTTTGTCTGAAGAAGTTAGGCATTAGTAGAACTAGATAATTTTTATTTTTTTGACGTAGTCACCATTTTACAAATTTAATGCATCCACTTGATCATTATAATTTAAAAAAAATACCAAATCTATAATACAATTTTCAATTTCTCGCAAAATTTAGGGAAAATTATATTTACTGTAAAATTAATTTTCTCGCGAAAATTTATTTCTTCCCATTAACATTGGAACAAATTTATTTTTGAAACAAGCTTCACTGTCATTTTAGTAATATATAACAGGAAAATCCGTTAATAATTTACAACTTCACAAATTTCACATTAAGTATAAACACTAATATCAATATGACGAATTTACCCACGATTCGCAATTTCTCGAGGACTTCTGTATTTCCACCCTATCCGGAAAGGAATGTTGTGTAACTGGTTGTGTAGCTGGTTGTGTAGCATGCATATACGGGCTTCTTCCGATAGAGCACACCCGCTACCACGAATTGACAAAACATGGGCTTCTTCTGTGTTGCAGCGAGGGGACTGGAATATTGCTGCGGCACGCGCCTCTGTACGCCCGCAGCTACGAATTCATTGTTTTTCTTTCTTTTTCCTTCCCCCCTCCCCATACGCCACACTCCCGCCTCCCCCTGCATCCCAGATCCACTCTGCTCGGTGGGCGTAATTTTCTATATCTCCGGCACGTCGCAGATTTTCCTATACTGCCGAGCCGATATGTACGTGCGCACGAATATTACTTGCGTAGATAGAGCGAATTGTTTCCGCTTGGGACCACCAATCCTAACGTGTAGTCACTGGCGCTCGTGTCTCGGGAGAGAACGATTCCCTGATAGGAGGCGCTGTACGTGTCGTGTGTGAATTTTAGCACTTTGGATTTCGAATTATTATACATGCTTTGTTAGTCTATTCCCTCGTTTCCCAAACTGTGCTCCGCGGAGCCCCGCGGCCATTTCCCAGGGGCGCCGCGGCCACTCCTGGGAAATAAAAAAATAATAAAACGCCATACATAACCTTTATAACCTCTATAAATCGCCATTAACTTGTATTGCATGGGGCTCCGCCATTAAAATTGGTGACTTTTATGGGCTCCGCCATAGAAATTTGTTCTAAAAAGGGCTCCGCGAGCCAAAAAGTTTGGGAAACACTGCTCTATTGGAATCAATTGAGAAAAACTGATTAGATGTAAATAAAATCAGCGATTTTAAAGTCTGATAGTAAGACACTTTTTTTTATTGGAATCGTTTTTGACAACTTCAGTTCTAACCTACGAGCCGCAATTTTATGGTGTTTTCATACCGTGAAATAGGAAGAGGCAACGCCTTTTCCTATTTTGGGAGACACCATTTCCTATTTTTTGTTCATTTTTTCAATTAAACATAATTTAATTGTTCGTAAAGACAGCTGAAGATCACAGTGGTGTGTGCGTCACCTGGTACTGTCTACACTTGGTAATTATTTTTTTATTAATTTATCATTATCGGAACAGAAATACATGGGTGGAGGGGAAGTGAGACGTGTAAAACTTTGTCCGATAAAATTTTAATAATTCTATTTTGAGAGCATTCTCTCCCATGCTTCTTAAGACATTGGTGATGGTGATGCCCCTATTATTCCATAAGGTGGTACTTTAAAAGGATCCAAGAATCTTGGAATGTAGTTCCAGTTATATTTTTCAAAAAATCATCTTGAAATTGTATAGTGATCCCCCTGGCTCTACTACTTTACCGACCGCTATGAGAACTTCATTAAATGCATAATCTCGAACCGGTAGACTATCAACTAGTAAAAAGTTTCTATGTTTTTTTTTCGAAATGACGCAGACGCCCGGTAATGAAGCTTGTTTCTGTTTCTCTCCGAGCGTTACAGTAAATAACGTTATCTATTTTTTTCCCTTATTCTGCGTAATGGTTAGGTATGAAAGTCTGGATCTCATGAGCATTGCCGCTGCCAGGCAGGCAGATTTTTATGTCTGCGATATCGCGGAGCCAACGAAGGAATAGAAATAGAGGGAGCTGGGTGGCCAAGGGGCATTGTAGGGTGGGAGGGAGACAGAAAAAAAATGTCTCACTGGTTTCTGCACAATTTATCTGCCTCGCGTGGATTGTACCCGTTGTCATATATATATTCCGGTGGCGGGGTCTGAGAGTTAAGGCTGGTTTCACATTAGCCGTAAAACCGTCCACGGTTAACCTCGTCATACAGACCCCACACTTTGGCACACATTGGATGCTGCTGCCTAAGCGGCAGCCGACGGCTTGCAGCGCAGCAGCAAAAGGGGCCTGCATGACGAGACTAACCGTGGACGGTTTACGGATAATGTGAAACCACTCTTAAAACCCGCTCGGTTCTGACATTACGCATCCACTCTGTCTTCTCTTCTTCCTCCCCTCCACCACCCTCGGCTTGTCTCATGGCATATTAAAACGACAAAAGTTGACGTTAAATAAATGAGTCTGCCCGGCATTGCATCTGTTGCTATTGGTCTGCCACCGGCCTTGGGACTTCTCGTGCAGTCATGGAGATGTCGCTACGTAACACGGCTACAGTTTGGTTTAAAACACGGCTATTGTTTGTTTGCAAAAAATGAAATTTTTAAATGCAGTGCTTCTTCTAAATAACGTATATTTTTTTATTTGAATCGCATTATGTCGGCCCGCGGAAGAATTTGATCCTTTCTCCATGAATTTCGCCGAATATTTATTCGTACGGAAGCAAATGTGTTTAAATAATAAAACGATATAAAAAAAGATTACCTCACCAGAAATTTCGCATTGCCTCCTTTTGCAGGCCCTGCGTGAGACGTTTGAAATTGTTTTATTAGCGTGTTAGGAAATATCAAAAGCATCTGCCATTTATTTTCCATAAATGATCTAATAATTTAGGCTCGGCGGCACGAGTCTCAAACTTTCTGCGATAGGAGGCGTCACGTGTTGATATTGATACAAAGACTCGTGTCATGCATTTGCTACTTGCTGGAAATTCCCATACGGACCAGAATTATTTATACCTATTGTCGTTAAATCCCCAGTTCATAAAGTGCGGCTTGCAATTTGTGCTTTTGATTTTTTTTTTCGACCACAAATTTATTAACTAAACGCTCGTAGCCGAATTCGGCTGGTACATGCTGTATATGTTAGTTATTGGTCATAAAAGTCAACCTACATGTATAGGTGAAGTTTTTCCATTTCTTCTAGACTTGCTATTTACACCGGCCCAATGTCTTTTTAAACACTGTGTTAGTCCGCGCGAGTCAGACAGACACTAAATCGCATACCCAGACGCGGTTCGGAATAAATTGTCGAAAGACATCCGGCCAAAAAAAAGAAAAATAGACTACGGCTTTGAAGCTCTATATTTCTTGAAAGTTGGGTAGGTTGGTGTGGATGCGCTTAGTAGATTGTTATTTTTGTAGATACGCTCGTACGTGCAAACGGAACACATCCTTTTTTTTTTAAATAGCGTGTATACATGTACAAATCGTGATATTGTTCAACTTAGACTCTGCAAAAGCTGAAACGCATACTATAGGGCGAATAACATTGAATCCTGTAGAAATATTAATTGGAAACAATGCAGTTGGCGGTAGCAGGTTCTTTTGAGGTATTTTTCCTTGAAATATTTTCATACTAAATAGTTTTATAAATAAAACAAATATTGGTAAAGCCTACTTCAAATATACAGTTTAAGAATGCTTCGCAGAAACGATGTATTCTTGCATTGTTGATTTTAAACATGTTACGAATATTACTGAGGCGCACAGAAAATTGGTAGTGACTCGTAGCGCATAATTTAATTTGGAACTGCGTTATTTTTACGCTACGACAGCCGTTTTTGCTAATCGTCCGGCTAGCCCAATTAGACACAATCTCGGACGACGTAAACGAAATTGACGAATTTAGGTCGTGCGCATGCGCACTTTCCGCCCAGGAACCATATTCCTGACAACGAGATTCTTGTCCATACTAGAGCATAGGTGTTACTATTCGCCCAACTGTTCCATCGCTTTTATTTAATTGCATCGTTGGCGGTAGTTTCTGACGCCGTTTTGCTCAGTGATAGCTGCAGGTGATGCATTGTCCTTAATTCATTATACACTGTAGTTGAAGGCATTTGACACCTTATGGCTATTTTTCATGTAAATAATTTTACTTGACGACTTTGTGATTGAAATAAATATCACGCGTTGTAGACGTTCGTTTATGATGGTGGTATACCGAAAACTTTAATCAAATACGTTGACATTCAATTAAAAGATTTAAGAACATTTTTCCGACAAGTTTTCAAGCACGACTGGCGTGCCAATTGTCGTAGCCATTAATGATAGCAAACGTACAAGTTGTTGGACGAATATTTTGATGGAAAGTTCTTAACTGTACAAATAATAGCAAATTATAGACTGGGTGACTACTTATTTGTCATCAATGCCGTATGACATCACTAGTGAATGACAGTACTGGAGATTGTGTGCTCTTTTACACGCTTGAGCATGGATTATACAAAGACACATTTTCACTAGTACCCAGGGATCGAGTAATCGAGAGCCCGAGCCGGAATTCGAGCCCCTGGACCGTCCCACAACAGGCTGTCGCTCTACCTACCGACTAGATTAATAGGGCCATTCCAATTTTGTAACCTCATTCAATTCACTCACACCTTTTCTGTCGTCATATTTAGATGGAATTTGCCATTTACCCTTCCATTTCGTTGATCGCGACTGACGCTTAATTACTGAGAACGAAACGAGGCGAAATTAGCGGACCATAAACCTTCATTAAGTCTAGGCTGTTTGGGCACACTGTCTCTCTCACCCACGCAACGTCCAGTGATGGAATCGCCACTTGGTCACGCCACCCCCTCCCCCTCCTATCGCCCCCTAGATGGCCTGGGGAGATGAGATGAGACCCCACCCCCCATGTCTTTTAAATTGCCACACGGCGCTCCAGGGGTCGGTTTTACTGGGATTCGCAGGGATCTTGAAACTAATTACGTTCGAAAAGCTAATATAGTTTAATTAAACGGAGAAATTAGTTGTTTTGGCCACGTACTTTCGAATCACTTCGTGGTGGCCAGGTATCTATATTTGTCTATACAATGCTGAAGTTTGGAGTTTTTTGAGCCAATATTTGCATATGTCAGCGCTGCAGAATCCTGTGTTTTATTTTCCAACTGACTTTTTCACCTGCGATTTTTCGGCATCTCTGAGATATCACAGTGAAAAGATCCGTTGTGTAAGTAAGTAAGTTATGCAGCAGTATAATACATCTAAACGTCTTTAGTTTTAAACGAAAGGAAAAGTGAACAGAGTCTGGCGAAAAAAAAAATTATTCACAAATGTTGGTTCATTTCAGATGTATTAATTGAGAAGAACTTATTAAGTGTAAATGAAATCATTGTTAAAAGGTCTGGTAGTTCGACACTTTCTAATATGTTAGGTACACAGGTATCCTCTGTACCTGATAACCTGACAAATTAAAAGATGATACTGATTTTATTTACATTTAATCGGGTTTTCTAAATTACTGTAATTCTACATTTGTCTCGGCATGTATTTTTTACACCACCATCGTTTAACCAAATGCATGTACAGTACAATAGCATTATTACCCACGCTGATTTGCCCACGCTGATGTCCGACTTACCAATCAGGGATTATAATGGCTGGCGATGGGGGCATTGTGCGGCGAAGCTCCACCGTGAGCCTACCCCACTTCAAACATCCCCCCATTGGCCTGGATAGTCGCGTTAGCTAATTGCAGTTGGAGAGGTGGTGGAGGGTGTATGGGTTCGGTGGAGGGGTGGGGTAAGAAAACACTCGGAACCGCTTTGCCGAGCGGAGCGAGTGATTGCGCATGCGGATCGTTTAATTCTTGCCCGATTGTGTGTGTGTGTGTGTCGCCATCTTGGCTTATTTTTGTTGGCCGGTCGCCAGCAGGTCCGGTTCGGCGTTCCCGCCACCGACTACGAGAAAGACCGGCGCCAATAAAATCAAAAGTAATTGGTATACGGCCAGTGTTCAATGGCGAAGCTGTGAAGTGGAGGTGGGCTGGGGGGATAGACTCGAGATCGGTAATTAACACCGCACTTTATCACGGCGTGGTGGTTGGTTGGGGGAAGAGATGCGACTGCCAAGAATAATTCTGCCGACTGGTTCACGTACTACTGTGTAACGGTTCGTTATGGTCGAAGGGTGTACTCTTAAAGTAGTCTTTCTCGATAAACGACAGTCCTCGCCAATTCCGTTCTTCTACGCGTTCTTTGGCCGCGTTGCAAATTTATTTAATCTAGACTGATAATACGATATCTAATTGATTTTCAATGCAGCACTTGGTTCAAGTGGCCGCCGCCGGGGGCGCTTTCAAATGCATGGCCAGAAGCGGGAATTTTACAATACAAATTGGGAGGAATATGAGCCGTTGTGGTATTCACTGTGTAAGCCGTTTTCGGCACTCTGCTGCAGCTTTCCAGAGGAAGCGTCATCTCTGCGCGAAATTCGATCAAATCGAAGGAACTACATTTCAACCATGCGCGCTGTATATAGCAGCGTCACACTTGTCTGCGATGTAAAAACAATATTGTACATTTTGTTATCTGCGTTACCACTTGTAGTAAAAGTTTTTTTAGTTTGTTACCAGTTTACTAAACCACGTTCTCTTGCCGTTCACCACATCCTTATGGTCAAGGTTGTTCTCATCAGTAATTTTAGAACTGCCACCTTCAGAGTTCTTGCGATAGTTTCGAAATATTCATTAGGGAAGAACTTTACAGCTTCGTTATGTCGTCTATCCCACGAAATTGACATTTAATTCTCGTTTAATCAAAAATGAGAACACTTAAGTCAAAAGTTACCACCCTAATTTTGTAAAAATATTACTATTGCCTGGAATAAATCGTCCAAGCGTCTCTGTCATAAAGCCCGTCAGTCCCAAGTATCCTGTAAGTCCAATCAGCGAACCTTTTTAGACTCGAACACACGACCCTCTCATAAGTTGACCATCACACCAGCTAATCACACCAGCGAAAAACATCGCTCCGATTTCACAACTAACTCGCTCATTGTAATTTACCGATACGGTATCACGTACGGGGAGGGAACGAACTGACGGCGGTTTCTTCCGTGCGCGGCCGCAACGTCCTATCAGTTCCTCGGTCGGCTGGGCACCATACAACTCCCCGCACCGCACCACGCCACACATCCCGCGACCTTTTGAGGCGAGCGCCGCGAGAATTTTCTCCTCTCGTGCCGGAGTATCGTTACTAATAATTTGCGCCGGGATTAGATGTAATCCGTTGCCGTAAGTCAAGTCCACTTCAGCGGCGCGGCTGTATCAACGCCCCGTGCCCGCCACTGTTACTCCATCGGTCTGATCCGCCCGGTCTTTCGCGCTACTCGAGCGGCAATTAACATGGCGGCCATGCGTGAAAATTCCCTCTTCTCATCATCATCATCATTACCGCCATCGCGATACGCGCCATTTTTCTCCATTTGAATGGGGGCGCTTGCTTTCTCGCATGTTCTGCAATTAAAAATGAAGGTAGCGTAATAACTACCTATTGAGCTCGCTAAATAGGCAGTTTGCGAAATTACTATGTCTATCTCACCTCTAAAAACTGCAGGGATTGAAACGAAAGCGTTTACCCAGAGATTATGTGCTTTTAATCTCTAAGTGTGAAACTCTTTTTTTTTTTTCCCCTGGAGTAATGCATCTCTGCCCAATTTTACATCATTAAAAGTAAATTATTAAAAAAATAGCTTTCCGGATCTTTTCTACTTAGTTCAATATGTTGTGTTGTTCATGTTCACCCAGTTCATCCGCAAGCTATAACATTTTCTTTTAAAGGAGATACAGAAATACGTGACTTGTGGACACCCTGTATTGTTTCCCATTAATCATCGATTTAACCCGTGTTCCTATTGGTCGATGCTCTTATTTTTTTATACCGTCAACTACATGTACTCGTATATAGAGTCGTACGTCGTGGATAGTGAGTTAGTGGAGTTGGCGTTCGGTTGTCTTATCGCTCGAAGCCAAGGAAGAGAAATTGCTTTTTCGAGGAATCGCTCTCGGTAGATACACCCCGCTCTCTTTCATTATTTATTTTATTACATATACCCAACAACAGACTTAATTTGATGCCTATTAATTATAAATTTGCTTTCCGTCGTATACCGGCTAATACATCTTCCGCCACATTAATTGGGTTTTCAACATTAATGTCGGACGTATAGATGGAGCTCGGTTGGTTTTTGCAGTGCCCACGGTTGCCGGGTGGGTTAGGAAGGGAGAGGTAATGGTGGGTCCGAAGAAATTAGGGGGTGGAGCGAAGGAAAGGGGCGGGCTGCAACGAAACGAAACTGTCGCACATTTGTGAGAACCGTAAACGGAGTTTAGGAAATAAATATATTGTGACGGTGAAGTTCTGCGTTCAGTCATGCTAGTAATATTTGATGTTGTACCGTGCTAACCTCATGCATGACATTCAATGACCTTTTAAATCAGTGGTAATTATTAGTGACACCTCATGGTAGATGACGTCAGGAACTTACATTTGACACCTTGTTTGTTTCAAGATGTGGGTGCTTTGGAGATGCTGTTGCGAAAAACCTTAAATGTTTAAAGTAATTGATGTTTGAATTAACTTAAATGTTTGGGATAATTTATGCTTTTTGTATTAATTTACCTTTACGTTCGTTTGCGTTCGGGTACAATGACGTTTTTCTTTAAATATTTACATCAGTTTTGTAAACAATAAATGAAATTCCACGGTTGAAAAAAAATACCCTGAACACCTCTGTCGCCTGCAAAGAGCCAACGCACGGGCAGCAGTCTGCGATTGGCTAAACTGCAATACACAGTTGTGTTGTGTGATTGCATCTTGACGGGGGCAGCTGCTTCATCGCTGCATGGCCGATTTCTGCATCGTTTTTCCATGCGAAAGAACAACGAATTTAAAGGGCAGTTGGATGATATGAGTTCCATATTGCGTGCGAAAATAATTTTGGCATTTAGCAGCGTGTTTTGTAGCATTAAAATTTATTGTTTATCTTATTCGCATTTGCTTCAGTTTATTATAGCACATATTGGCCGAAACTAAACTTATCGTTCTGTCGTCTGACGTTCGCCAAACATAATTGGTGGCCTGTATCTCCCGAAACAAAATTCTAATATTTATCACGGATCAAATCAGAGAATTTCATCGAACGTCTTCCGTGAGTTGCGTATATACCGCTGTGGCGGTTCCGTCAAAAACCATTTTTCTGGTTTACCGCTCCAACAGTGCCGTTTCCTTTGGCACTTTTATTGAATATATGAAAAATATAGAACTGTTTTTTTTTTGTTCTTTTAGTTCCGCTCTGCCCGCGAATGTCGCACCCCCTCTTTCTATATAGGTGGGTAGCGGGGTAATTTGTCTTCGCTCCGGAGCGCCGTTACAGAGCGCGACAAAGAGCTCTCTGATCACGTGTCGCTCCGTCAGGCGCAAATGCCAGGCTGACATTTACGACCGTTTTA
>JAUJYS010006026.1:0-10611 GCA_033995665.1 Melogona broelemanni | reverse complement strand
GACTGGTCACTTGACCCCCGCCATAGGCCCCCCACCCGGGGCTGCTCGCGGGTACAAATTGTAATTGTAATTGTAAAGACGGATCGCCCCATGAATCAAAACCGGGACCGACGGGGCTAACTATAACTAGTGGATTAGTGATTTGTGAATTTAAAATATTGCACAGAACGAATGCTACAGTGGAATGCTAAAGTTCTGCCCACTTTGACGTGACCTGGTTTCACGAATAATTCGGGGGGAAACAAATTTTTGTGGTTTGTCTCGTGTTTTTGCCTTCTCGTTTCGAAATGTGTTCTCGTTTATTTTTTATTTTTGTTCGCTGTAATCCTATTTCTGCCGTGTATTTCCTGTGTGATGCTGCTGTTGCAGCTGGTAGTCCTACTTTAGACTGACGCAACTCGAGCTGAGCTCAAAGAAAAAAAAGATCTTTTGAAATGCCAAATAAATCTTTTTTGCATTAACAGCCCGCATCAACATCTAAGAGCAACTTCACAATTTGTTCCGAGCACTCAGGGGGGTCACCTAAAAATTGTAAAAAAAATTCTTGTGACGCGAGTAACTTAAAGGATATATCGTTTGGTTTAATGATTCACATAAAAATCTTCAAATCTCTTGATCGTGACATTTATGAAATGTATTACGAAATTCAACTGATTTTTAAGATTGATATTGAATTTGGCATCTGAGACACATCAAAAACGGTAGATAAAATTCGATCTTTGCCTCTGACTAACCCGGACAAAAAAAAACTGCTCGCGTTGTGTGTATCCTTTTTTTTTCATGGTATGCTCTCCTAAAAGTGCGTTCTCCTCTTCTGGAGAAGGCAGTGTCCTCCTTTTTCCTGGGACGTTCTTGTTGTAACAACCTCCGCCGGTTTTTTTTCCATAATGTTTAGCGACGTTTCGTAAAGTTCGCTTGGGTGGGGAGGGGGGATACTTGGCGCCCTGTGTATATTTTTTCTCTGAACTCCATGTGCTTGCTGGAGACTATTGAAGCCCAAACAACAGAGGTGGTGTTTGTAAGAGGAAACTTTTTGGCTCCGTTCCCGTAAAGAGAAGATGGAGAAGGGCGGCACGGGCACTCCACTCGATTTAGCATGGAAAATCATCAACAACCGCATTCCGCTACCGCAACCAGACTCGTGTCGTTCATCGTTTTTCTGCCACTTTCGTCTGGAGAAACGGTCGTGTTCGTATGGAGCAGTGCACCGAAATTCATTAAAAAACAATATTCGTCCATCAAAAAATGGCAATATCGCACCTTCTCTTAAACGATATAAGATTTTCTTGAACGATTCTATACGAAGGGTCGTAGATTAGTCAATAATGCAACCGGTTGCGGTTCGGTGGTCCTGGGTTCGATTCCCTCCTCGGGCTCGCGTTTATTCAATGCCGTAGTATTGGTGAAAACGTGTTTCTTATATATTGTCACACCAATAGGAGATGTAAAGAATGTCTGTTGCGATATTTACTTTAGTGATAGATAATAATAATATTGGCAATTTCTTGCGAGCACAATATTTTTTTTTTCATTTTTACGAATTTCTCCCGCTCGAAAGGTCGAGTAGGTCTCGATCGGGAATTGAACTCGCAATCATGGGCGAACACGCTAACCACTCTGCCACTGGCACATTTCTCATAATTGGCGTTTCTAGTGTACAATAATATATCGATTCGGGGGTCATCTACACGGCTTGTTACGTGATTTACACGATGTTTCAGCCTAGCGCACGTTTCAAAATCGTATTTCAAAATCGAGCGTTCGTTAGGGCAGAACGGATTGGTAAATAAATACATGGTGTAATGGGTGAAGTACTCCAATGACCTTTTACGCCATCGGCTCCCAATTCTGGTGAAACGTGACAAAAATAGAACTCTTGTTTGCATGTGCTATCGATGAACACGCGGTTAATCCCAGCGACGACAACATTGCCCCCTCATTTTCGTGGACCACTTTCTTGCACAAACATAATATTTATTTTTGGACGACCAATTTGTTGCAGTGCTTGCTGAACCCATTTTGTAACTGTCGAAATACGACTTCTGGTTAGGTTGTGTGTCGAAAATTGAAATGCCCAAAATTTTGGTACCGGGAAGTGTAAATAGTACGGCTAAGCATCTGACTTGCTAACACCGAAGTACATTCAACCAGTATACATTATGACTGAATGTAATTCAGTGTGAGCAAACCAAGAAAGCTTAGCTACAATATTTTTAGACTTATAGCGAATGATTCATGATGACGCATACACGTACGTGTCTTTTTGGCACTACTTTCCAGTTTTTTTATTTTTTGAATCTTTGTTTTTCAGAGTTTTAACCACGTGTCACGACGATGCTACCAAATACGTGCTGATCATGTCACGGTCCAATTGCGGGTTTCTACTTCCGGAACACTTTGTGCCTCTCATTCAGGTAACTTATACCATCAATACCAGGTATTGCTGGTCGACAATAACATTTTCGAGGCCATATCGTCACTCTATAGTTTTTACTGCGAAAGCTGAACGTTTCAGATCATGGTATATCTTACTAACAATTTTGCTGGTTAACGTATTGTGTTGTATGTTTTTCTTCCTTTGTTTTTTTTTATGATTGGAAGCCAAAAATGGTATTTTTTTTTGTACATTTTTGTTTCAACAGGATATTATCGACTGCCACCCTGGTCTCACCTTCCTGAAAGAAGCACTGGAATTTCACTCCCGCTACATTCACACAGTCATCGCGCGAATTTTCTACTGCGTCAACCGATCGTGGAGCGGTCGAATCACCGTTCCAGAACTGCGGAAGAGCAACTTTCTTCAGGTATGTCAATTTTCTTAGAGCAAATTTCTTAGGTGGGTATCCTATGTGTTATAGAAGGGTTATCCCAAGATATCTCTCGATGGAATACAAATGAATTGGTGATGAAAGTTGAGGTATAATAAACTATTAGGAAGAAAAATAATTTTGTTATTGTTGGTATTATTCTGTATCGGGATCCGTCGCTTTACTCACCTATAGCCATTTAACTGCTAATTAATCTTTATAGAAATAAGCCAACCGGCACAAATTAATTATTATTTTTTTTTAAATCACCGTAGCGCCTAATGCACGACAGGATTAATGCACCCTCATGTCTCTATGGAGATGTGCGAGGGGCAGGGAAGGGAAAGGAAGAGGGATGCAGCTGGAATAGCCAAACTGCAGGATCCACCCCTGAGTTCTGGACTCCCTAATGGAAGCTCAGGGGTGACGCCAGTACCACAGGCTAACGAATAAATGAAAGTCTGTACCGGGAATCGAACCCGGTTCGTACGCTTCCCAGCAGCGGGTTTACAGGAACGCGCCACCGCTCCCAGCTAAAATTGATGAACAATCGAGTCTCATAGTATGGATTATTTTTGGTTTAGGTTTTGTCCCTGCTGGAGGAGGAGGACGATATCAACCAGATCACCGAGTACTTTTCCTACGAGCATTTCTACGTCATTTATTGCAAGTTCTGGGAGCTCGACAAGGATCACGACCTGCTGATCGACCGGGAAGACCTCAGCAGGCACAACGATAACGGTAAGTTCGTTTTGCTGCTCCGTGAAAACATCTTTCAGCAATTCTTTCAAGTCATCTACAAGCACCTATTTTGATTGTATTTGAAAACGTAAACTTGAACCAATATTGCCGTTTAATTGATTTGAATTTATTTTTATGATCAAAAACAGTATTTACAAAAAACATTTCGCTTGCGACTAATTGTTTCCAGCGACATTTCTTCTGTCGTTGAAATTAATATGAATAGTATATATTATTCCGTGTATATTCATTCTGAATTAATTTTTTTTTTCGCAGCAATCTCATCACGAATGATCGATCGGATATTCTCCGGAGCGGTCACCCGCGGCAAGACTCAAAACGAGGGCAAGATGACGTACACTGAATTCGTGTGGTTTCTCCTGTCCGAAGAGGACAAGCGGCACTCCACCAGCATCGAGTATTGGTTCCGTTGCATGGATCTGGACGGCGATGGCTATCTGTCCATGTACGAGCTGGAATACTTTTACGAGGAGCAGTTGCAGCGAATGGAGGCGCTCGGCATCGAAACTCTTCCCTTCCTGGACTGTTTGTGTCAGGTAACATTTCGAGTGGTTTGATTTGGTTATATTTGGATGGGTCCGCTCCCAAGTCTTGCTTCGGTTAATTGGTGATGCTGGATCTATTGATTCCTTGTCTGATGCGGTGATTATCTTTTTCTTTTGTTGGTTGTGCTCCAATCGCTTCATTTAATTAGATGCTGGACATGGTGCAGCCTCATATGAAAGGTAATTATCTTAAATTAAATTTGTTCAAGTGAGCATTATGGACTGGGGTTCATATGAAATTCGAGTGATGGCCGTTTTAAGTACGATCCGTCTAGCTCAGTGAATATAACAAGACTGCTGAGCGGTTGGTCCCAGGTTCGATTCCCGGCGCAGGCTCTCGTTTATTCGATTCTGGTATACTGGAGAAACTGTGCCCTTTACATATTGCCTAAGCAACACGAAGAGTTCAGAATCTTCTGCAGTGATATTTATTCATTGATGGGAATTTCCCCACTAAAAAACAGTTTTTCTGCATTAATGAAAAATACTCACAAGTAGAAAAGTCTACCTACTGAATTAATGCTAAGAGTAGGTCTCCAGTATGTTCTGTGTGGCTAGACTCTGCAAAAGTAAATACGTTTTTACGATGCCAACATTGTAATTTAAGGATAAAAAAAATATTTTCGAACTTGATTGAAGTCGTTGTGCTAATCGCCCATATTGAAAAAATTAATTTTAAAATTCGCCATTATTTATTTTGAAATTCCAGAAGTTGGCAAGATCAGTCTGGGCGATCTGAAGAAGTGCAAAATGACCCCGATTTTCTTTGACACGTTCTTCAACTTGGAGAAGTACTTGGACCACGAACAGAAAGATCCGTTCGCCTCTCAACGCGTATGTATGCTTTACAATGTAGAATTTCATTCACGACCATTTTATTTCAATATTATTCTGACTGAGGAAAACCTTTTTAAATGTAGGAGCATGACGCGGATGGAGCCGAAAGTTCCGACTGGAATCGCTACGCTGCCGAGGAATACGAACTGTTGGTGGCCGAGGAGGGTGGCGGAGATCAACAGGACGACCTGTAAGTGAATTCCTCTCATTTTGCATCGTCTTAATTTATGCATTTCCGAACGGATAAGTTTCTTATTGATTGAGTCTAATGCTGGGTAGGAACGGTAAAGGAACGTCTTGTTCCAAGTAATTCGTTCCTTTTGTGAGGAATGTTGGAACGTCCGCGTTCTTTTTTTTGAGGAACGTTCAAAGATTTAGGACGTTCTAATAGTTATAAATGAAAATGGCGACACGCTCTATGCACTGCGAAGGATTATTAATTGTAATGTCTAAAAAGTTTTAAACCTTTTAAAATTCACAAAGAATTTGTCGGGGAATATGGCGACAGTTTTTTGTCGTCCTGTATGTTCGAAAATTGCGCTAAAAAAATTAAAAAGGCTGCCTTTTTTAAATCGAAGGAACGAGAAGCGTCCTTGTTCGTTTCCTGTTACGGAGCAACGAGAAACGTCCTCTGTTATTTCTTTATGGAGGAACAGAAACGAGTTCCTTTCAAAAGGAACGTACTCACTACTGATTGAGTCCCAGAAGGTGTTATCTATCATTCTGCGGTGCTTTTACGTTTCAACTATGTAATTCGCTCGGGTCTGTGTTTACCTTTCGCACTAACCACTTCACCACATTGATTAACAAATGTTGTTTTTTTGTTTTGCCTTTTATTTCCGTTTGCTTCAAAAGTGTTTACGAAGACGAATTCGAGCCAGAGGATGAAGAACTGGCTTCCAATTTGACGCATTTGACCATTGAGGGAATGCGCGGCGCAGCCAACAAGCGCAACAACAACAACAGTGTCCTCAACCGAACGGATGACGATTACGCGGACTACGCCGAATCGGACGACTACCAGTATTGAGGAACTCTAATTTTGTTTTATCGCCGCCAGCAACGCCGTCACGTGGCCTTATATAGATCGACGTTCTAGTTCGCGATTGCGTTGGAACGACGATACCCTCTGTACATACACACCTGGTTTGCCCCCCAAAGATGAAACTATCGAACGATGCTGTAGCAGAGACGAGGATTGTGTCTGAAACGATTTGTGTTATTGGCGAATTAACGATGTGAAATAGCTAGATTGCAGTGTAAATTATGCTTTCGCCCTAGTCCCTACAATATTTACCACGCTTGGTTCGGAACGGCGGGATAAGCCGGCCCCTCCGAAGCCAGTGCGGATTGACGGCCAAGTCAAATTCGTCGGGCAACCGTTACTTATTTTGAACTTTGAACTGTGCGTCTAATAATATATGATTGCGCCAGGTTTATCATTTTTTTAATTCATTATATTTTATATAGTATTTGTACATTGCTTTTTTTTACATTTAAATACACCTTCGCGTGTGTGTGTGCGTGTGCGTGCTCCATAAGGTGCTCCTTGTGTGCTTCTCAAAGTACTCCCTAAAGTGCTGGCCTAAGGTGATGAAGATTTTTCGCGTTGGACTTCGCGGTAAACACCTCGTAATCCCCACCATGATGGTGGCAACCCAATCCCCCCGACGGAAGCAGTTTGGGCACGACCAGTTCAAGGTGAGCTTAAACTACTCCAGGCAGAGAGACTGGGTGACTACTGACTAGAGGAAGTTTGCATCACGTTATCCATTTTGTTTGAATTGACGTTACCATAATGTGAATAAAGAAAACTTTTAATGTAATATTTTGCAATTTAAATTTGTTAATAGTAATTCGTGATTTTAATTAGTGCCTGCATGGGAAGTTCTGGTTAGAATTCGGGCGGTTTTTATTTCTAAAAGAAAATTTATAATATATTTTGTTGGTATGAAGTCTTCTTAGGAGATAAAATGAGGCTTAATGAAGTCATTCCGCCATGTCTTTATCATATTTTAGGAGAACCAAATTTACTTATAAGGGATTAACAAAAATAGATTTTATTTTAATTTAAATATCGACGAATATTTTGTTTTCATTGTTCCACCAATTTGAGTAATCTTTGCTTTCTTATTTACAGGGGGACGTGGAGTGATTCTATCGGCCAATTGATGCCTACAGAAGTCCCTATGAAATCCCTTTAGAACGGAACTCTCGGAAATTTTTTTTTTTACTGAATTCCAACCCTTAAAAGCCTTTAGACCTTTCCCTTTCCAAGAGCGCGTGCTTTTTCAACCCAAATATAAAATCGTTAAGTTCCAGGGATGTAGCTGCAACGGGAGTTCATCTTTTTGTAACACAATTTTGCGCGCGCAAAAAAAGTGGATGCTAATCAGGAAAATGACTGAATCCGCGAAACAATTTGGATGACGGCCGCCGATGCGTATAGGGGGTGCTCTGCCTCTAGGCGAAGTACTGGGGGGAGGGGTGACGTAAGAATTGACCGTTTTTTAGTGTTTGTCGAATGTTGCCGGTTTGGTTGGGGGGGCAAAGATTGCTGTCAACATGCTGGACGTTTGACTTATTGCGCTGAGGTTTCAATGATTAAACTCTTTTTTGTTAAATCGCTTTTGTCATTTTGTAGAATAAAATTACAAGACCCTGTTAATTATTTATATATTTTTATTTTATCAAAAAGACAAAACTGCGTGCAACCCACTGCATTTATGCTGCATAATTGATTTTGGTATTTATTCGGTTATCTCATGATAGTGTATCTTAAATTTTTGAAGGACCTTTTCACCTTTTTAGCTAATTTTAAATTCAAGATAACAATTGTGATGTTGCAATCTCGATCATGCTAACTATTTTTAGTCTACAAAATATTTTGGCATTGGAATTAAATATTTCATTTTTCTGTTATATTTTAGAATTAGAACCTTATTGTTACCAACACATCAAATTATGAAATCCAATAACTACAAAAAAATAAAAATAAAATCCAGACGCCATCAATAAGTCGTAGAAGGTCGTTTTCAAAAGGCATAAGAAAAGAATAAAAGGTAAGTAGAAGTCGCACCGCTTTCTCAAAATTGAATTGAATTTTGGAAACTAAAAGCGCTAACATTAAAAGTATGGCGACAGCGGAAAGATTTCGAACAGAAATTGATAAATAGTTTTATGTGTCCGCAAATCGGCATTTGTCCATTTGGCGTCATCATGAACTTAATCACAATTTTTTGTGGACATCAAACAACTCTTTATCGCATCCTTCGGTAAAGTTCCAGGCTCCTTTTGAAAAAGGAACTTGAAACGCCTAGGTTCATTTTATTTATCCAGGAACGGGAACTGGTACTTTTATTCTTTGGATGAATGGTAACTTGAAACATTTTAAAAGAGTACTTTGGTCTGAAAATATTGAGTTGATTAGATCGCGTATTTCTAATTGTAGCTTGAAAAAGTAAAGTTTTTGGACGAACAGCCTTACTCATAACTTGTCGCAACATTTTAAAAGTGTTCGATTTTAAATTTAATTAATTATTTTAAATTAAATAGAACGTTTCAAATTGAAAATGCTTCACAGCAAGGGTGCAAAAAAAGCAAGGGTGTAGGTGAAAGTTGATTGAGTAATTCCATCCCATCCACTGCCTTGTAAAATAGGTGCAACGTTGGAAAGCTAGAAGGGGAGCCTTTCAGGCGTACTAAGCCGCTATTAATATTTGATGCAATAAGTTGAACCCCCACCCTCCTCACTGGTTTAATGAATTTTTATTTGCGTGACTTGGAAAGTGACAACCTAAAACGTGAGTTAGGGGTCAATTCGTGAAAATATCGACATTTAGACGATAAATATGTAATCAGCCCCTCCTTATTAATCAGAAAAAAACAATAAAAACTGCACTTTTCATACCCTTAAATTGATTTTTTCCAAAAATTTCGATTTTTTAAAAACGTGAGTTAGGGGTCAATTCGTATAGATATCAACATTTAGACAATAAATATGTAATCAGCACCTTCTCATTAATCTAGGAAAGTAATTAAAACTGCACTTTCCATACCCTCGAATAAATTACGAATTTTGATAAAAATTCCAAAGTAAAGTTCATGTTTTTTTCAGAAATTAAAATTAAAATTTATTCGAGCGTATGAAAAGTACAGTTTTAATTACTTTTCCAGATTAATAGGATAGGATAGGATAGGTGTTGGCAGGGGCATCCGCCCTCTGCCATCACTCCCCGAAAAGGGGAGGAGTAAACCACCCCTTAGTCTTTGCCGAGGCATTGACTATGAGGGGTGGTGGGAAAGGAGAAGAAGGGGGGGAGGGGGAAGGGAAGGAAATAACCATCTAAAATGGTTATTTTTGAGGTTTAAGACCTCATTTAAACGAACGCAACTTCTCGCCCGAGTGGCTTAATGATTTAGAAAAAATTAAATCGGATCTGTGAGAGGAGATATACTGAATAAAAGGTATTTATTCATTAACTAAATAATTTCACGAAAAAAGTTTTTATATTATTATTAAAGTTATAGTTATACCAATTTATCAACTTGGTCATAGCATATCAACGAAAAACTAAATAAAGGAAATTTATTTATCAACTAAATGATTTCACAAAGAGAAAAATTAAATTTAATAAAAAATATATCGATTCATCAATTTGATCATATCGTACCAAAGAAAAGCTAAGGAGCCACACACACATCCACGTCATCCATCAAGCAATCATCATTTAAGTTCTTATATTTATTCAACCGCATAAGCAAGGCCCAAGAGTAACCAAACACAAGAAGACATGACAAGAGAAAAGAAAACGATAGACGACCCCGACCAAAACACATATAACGATAGACGACCCCGACCAAAACACATATACGTGGCCGCCTATAACCATATTTTCAAATATCGAACCCCGCTCCAAAGTACAGCTCTCTCATATATATATACATATCAATGTAAGATCAAAAGAATAACAATTGATCACTATGGTTGTGCGAGCTAAAGAACATAACAATAGCAGTCACACTTCGTTGAGCCAAAGCATATAACAATAGCAAATAATAAATCTGACCGCGAACCAAAGAATACCAATGGCAAGTGATCTAGCTTCTAATATTTTCATTATCTAAGTTAGGTATCTAATTGACCAGTTTTTCATCAGTAATTGATCATAAACTTACTCCAAAAATAAACAACCAAGCGATCCCCAATATCTAGTGCGGCGAGGTCATCAGTCGTTACCCCAAAATAAACAGCAAAAATATAGATGGGAAAAAACAAAAAACGATAGAAGGCCAATACTCATGCTTCGAATCAAACCAAAGTCAAACAACAATCAACGACCACCCGAAGGACTTCGCACATGCAAGCTGGCTACCCCGCAAAACAATTAAAAAACTAAGTCAATATCCTCAAATAATAATAAAGTAAAGTAATCATCAAATCAAATTCATTAACTCTTCAAAGGGAGCCTAAGGTTCATCAGACGAAGAATCATCATCACTACTACTTAACACGTAGGCATAATTTCTTGGAGTATATACAGGCCACTCCCCTGGGAGTGGTCTTCTACCAAGTTCATCATCAATAAGAAGGTGCTGATTACATATTTATTGTCTAAATGTCGATATCTATACGAATTGACCCCTAACTCACGTTTTTA
>JAUJYS010006025.1:0-10611 GCA_033995665.1 Melogona broelemanni | reverse complement strand
TACTGGAATGTGCCCCTCATATATCGCCGCGAGGGGTACAATAACCTCCTGTAGTGTTATTCACTACAGTGATCCGGAACAAAAAAAAAAAGATGACGCAGGTTTAGTAAACCTTGATCTGTGCCAATAGTGGGGGCGCTGAGCACCACGAGTATATGCGGAACACACGGGAGATATGTACCGGCGGTACCGGTATATGTCATGCCAGACGTTGCTTTCTCCACGCGGGCGCGCTTCAACGCCAATCGGACAAACAGCGGGGTCGCGCGCGCCCGCTTGTTATGTCAAGAGAGCGCAGATGGTGGATAACGGATTACAATTTCCTACACGTCGGGAGCCAGCAGCCGCAAAACCAAAGATAAACCAACCGCCAACCCAACTCCCCCTTCCTAATTTTCTTACAGCCCCAAAAATAAATAAAAACACAGTATGACCAATGTACAAAATAAACACCAACGTGAATTTGACAACGTGTATAGAGGGATTAAGAAAATCGTGTAATTGTTGAAATACAAAATATAACAAATCGAATTTTGGAAGCTTTACTTATTTTATTTTTATAACATTTTTGTCAGAAAATTGGTTTTTATAATTTTTGGAACTGTTCAGACAATCCAAAAAAAAAAAAATTTTTTTTATAGTAATTTTTTTTTTACTATTACAGCTTTTACAATAGCAGCAAAAACAGAAGATTAGAAACAACAATCGACAGTAATCGATTTGAACACCCCGTTACGCTGATGTACCGCATAGCGCGGTGCCAGCAGTGATTGCCCGTTTAGAGGGCAGCAGCACCACCCGACGTTTTGAATTCAATCGAAACATGACTGAAAACAGGAGTCAAAAACATTCCTAAACACGTCCTTACATTTTTGTTGAATTTACTGCAACCCTCTGAACAACTGTTTGATGTGACTAATGCTGTAAAGCGATATGCGCTGGGTTGGTCTTTCCAAAAAACTGTTTTGGAAACAAACATAAACATACTCGTATATATAACCATTATTAATTTAACAAAGCGAGCCAAAGCCGAACTAAATTATGAGTTCCTTCAAAGTTCACACGACTAGTTTCGCTATTTGTAGTTTTGTGCCTTTGTCAGTATTTCACACATTTACTGTGATCTAGAAGAATTTTTCTAAGAATAAAATTAAATTGATTGCAGCACTAATTTAAATTCCAAAAAAGGAGGCTATGAATATGACGCCGAAGTTTGCAAAGGCTCCCACGCGATGGCACTGGCGTCTCTGCTACGCAGATCCGGCAACGAAATTTGTCTCGTAGAGCTGATCCACAAAAAAATTGGTCACGTGGCTCCTCAATAGCTAAATTCGTTCATAGATAAGAAAGTTTAAATCGATTTCATTCTAGTGACATAATTATTTATCGTTGCGCTTCGAAAATGGAATTTAACAATCTGTTTAGTCGATTAGCACTCGTACATGATTGACATGCCGACTGTCATGTAAAAAGATATCGGGCGATGTTTACACTTCTTTTTTTTTGGTGTTCACTTTATCTTTATCGGATCTGAAAATTGTTTCGACGCTTGTTGAGCGGCCTATACGTAAAACACTCGAGAATTGTTCGTGCCATATTACAATTGCTTTGATTTCACAAGCTTGCTCACGGCTTCAAAACAAGAGGTGAAAAATGCATTCGACTTTTTTTTTTTTTACAACTCTTCAGTAATGACAATCTAGCAAAATAGCAAAGAGATAGTAGCGCGTTTTATCTTATTTTATATTGTAAAAATAATCACATATTTGTTTTTGACAGAGCACAACTTTCGAAGTTAGGCAGAGTTCACTGGAGAATTCCAGGTGATATTTCAATTGGCAAAGCACTAAAAAAAAATGTCGGGGTATCTCAGATTCCTAAGCATGTCAAGCACGGTTCTTAATTTTTGTTAACAATAAAGACGAAAAAAAAAACGAAACTGATAAAGTATTAAAAATTTATAAAGCAAACACCAAAAGCGTGTGAATCAGCATACACGATATAACGCACGCGGAAAATATTTATACGTCTCTCCTTAAAAGCCCTCTCGAGCAAATACTAGCGCGTCACACGGAACGATTTTCCGTTACCGCTACGGCCATTTTTGTATACGTATTTCAGACTGACTCCGCTGCCAAGCATTGTGTAATGTCGTTTGGGCGCTGCGCGAAAACAGACCGTCGGCGGTCAGACTCCTCGCCGCCCCTTCGGTCACTTCATGCTCGCCCGATTACTTAATTAGGTGTGCGCCAACGATTTCCCACCCCCCCCCCCCCAATAGAAAGGAGGAGGGCGCCCTTGCTGCAAATGGGTGTTAGATTCTCACTCAGTTCTCGCTGGGCAACCGGCGCAGATGGCTTCAAACCACAACGCACCCCCACGACGGCAACAAACTCACCCAGACACGACGAAAACGAACAAGAAATTTTGTTTAAAAAAAAATGGTAGATCACAAACTAATTCGAATCATCGTTCAAATTGGACGGAACTTTAGAACACCAGTTTTATTAATTTTTAGCAGCGATTCACCTCAATAAATGCTAATTTGAACGAATGCGTTTTGCGTGTAACTATCGAGTCACGTACGATATCAATCGGTGGCCACCTATCGGCGAATACGAGAACCATTTTAAATGCAGGTAGAACGTGATAAAAAAAAAGCCACAGCGACGTACGTGTATGTATGTAGTCTATATATATACTCGAAAAGGGAGTTGGCAAAACCCCCACAGCAGCCATCCTGTGTTTCTTTTGTCCAAATGATAGGCGTAAAATTGCACGAAACTGATTCGAGACATTATTGTCCTTGACAAGATGTCTTTGAAATTGCTGGAAGCAGACGCAAGTCATGGTTAGTCAAGGTTCGCCAAGGTTACGAGATGGAAGCCCGGGCGTTGCTCATCCTTCTCGCTCGTACAATTGAAGTTTTTAAAAGCCCATCATGACCAAACTCGTTGCGCCACCCAATGTCTCGCCACAGTTGTCTTTGTCCTCGTTGAAACGAACATGTTCGACCGCCGATTAGGCACTAAAAAAATATTGGAAATTAAATTGGAAGCTCGACCTGCGTAAGTGCTATGTGGACTTACAACGAGTGCTTTCCCACGGTTCGATTTTGTCATATCGCCACGCAAAAAAAACAATGAAGATATCTTTCTGAACTTGGTCAAGACAAAAACTAGTCTTTTCTCGACAGATATATTTGGTTAGTTGCCATATGGTATTTAAATGGAGAACATGTCCTCCTTTTTAACTTGAAAAAAAATGTCCTATTTCCATCCACCTAAAAACACCCTTCTTTTTTTCTTTTTTGTTTTCCACAAAGTCAACTTAATGAAAAATCGAAGTTGGTTATGAAACAATTTCGCACTGCGCGCGCTTAGATCTTAATTTTACTTTTTTCTTCAACCGACTTCAGAATAGACTGTCTTAAGCACTTTTGAATCTGGTAAACAAATATTTCAAGTACATTCAAAGTTGTGTCCAGTTCTGGGCATTTAATACGTCCCATCATCCAATTGCATCATCACATTGCATCATCGCATTGGAGATGCATTGCTGTACGGAAGACAATGGAATTAACATCTGTTATCCAGAGAGCATCTATCCTTAAATGTCTTTTATTATCAGGACCACTTACTCACAAATTGGGGTGGCGAGGGCGTGAAATAGATAATCACTATTAACGTTTTAATTTCCTTTTTTATTGCCCGCGAGAGACGTTAGCGAGAGTTAGTGGAGCCGAATGAAATGCGAAAATTATGCAATCGGCGTACGGCAATCGGTCGTAAATAAAAATGGCAGCGAGTGACGCCCCGGTGTCGTAATCGACTGGTAACAATCGGGCAGCGCGCACCTTTTTTTAGAACAATGTGGACCAGTGCCATAAATTATGTAGTTCATGTGTGGACAGAGAAATACCCCGGACATAATAAACAGTGGATACCTCTCAAAGTACGAACACGCATATTCAAAAAATATGCCGCTACTAAATGATAAGCCTCACGAGACCCCAGAACCCCCGATAGCGAATACAACGCGCTGACGAGTACCATTTTATTGTAGTAATAATAATAATAATAACTTTTTGACTCTTGGTGACATCATGGACAACTATGTATAGACTATATACAAGTAGATAAAATGTTAATATAGAACAATGTGGTTAACAATTGTGTGGTAACATAACGCAATGTATTTATTTTCAGTCCCACATTTCAGACGCAAGCTTAAGGCTACATGACTTATAATAAAGTTTTCTTTTTTTTTAAACAAAAATTACCAAAATGATGTATTTAACAAAATGAAATAATCAGGGGAAATTACAATCATACTGTAATATGTGTGTGCTTTGTTTAAATTCAGGTGCAAATTTTATTATCAATCAGGACGAATTACAATAAGATCAAGTCAAAGCATTGTTACAAGATAACTTATACCAAAAATACCTTTTTTCTGTTTTGTTATGGCATCATAGTTTTTTACGTGATTGGACTAATACTTTATTGGGGATTTTTTTCATCGAGGGTCACTTACACACATGGGCAAATCAAACGTGGAAACGGTATCGCCTTCCAAATAAATCGACTCGGCAGCAGTGAGCACGCATGACCATACAAGCTTACAACTCTTTCGAAATTCGAAATCCACCAGGGCACGCCCGACTGCCCCCGCCAGACGACACACGCGCAGCATGTTACTTCGCAAATTCAAAAATTCACCATCGCACGTGAACGAGAGAGAACCAACGACAACGTCGCCCTCCCAGTGGCACGCCAATAAATCTATTCATTCTATTCATCCATTGTGCAAGTATACAACACACACACACACACACGCATAAATAGCGTGTTGTTTTCCCACCGAACCACATGTATACCGGGTATTTGGACCGAGCCGGCCCGCTTTGACTCGCAAGAGAACATAGTGGTGGTGTATGTGGGCGGGGCCAGCCTATCAATGGGGATAACGTCGACATGTCGTCGATAAATCGCCATCACATGTCCGACCATATTTGTCAGGCATTATATGTTCGGATCGAATTTAAATACGAGTGCGCATTGGCGAATGGAAAATTCAAATTGGTCGGATTCAATCGTTTGTCATCATCATGTCGGATTTAATCGTTTGTCGCGTTCAAAAAGCCTTTCTACATTTCCAACAAATTTCCAAGACTAAAAATCTCAATTATAGATATGAAATTTTCGGTAATCTAAGATCAGAAAAATATTTCCAGGTAAAGCTCATTTTCAATATTTTAATTACAAGGCTCACAGAAATATATATAGCGTGATTGACACATGATGCGGCGGTATGCATCAGTTTCGCACGAATACAATAGATCCCTCACAGAAAGATGAACAGGGCAAAAAACAGGTGTGTAATGTTCACGTAAATAATTCCAATAATAATTTTAGTTTTAAGCTATTTTACAATATCTTGCTACTCTCGTATATGTCTGTGACACAAACCTTTTGATCTATTCAGTATAGCAAATAGTGAATTATGTATTTACTGTTACTACGTTGGTTGAATACTTGAAAATAAAAGTAGAACCTACTCAAGTCAAACGATTGGTCAGACATGAATGCATTTGCCTGCAACTTGATCATGCCATGGACAACACACCGCGCAAATAATATTCGTCCGAACCGGCCTCGTTTTACACGCAACTACAGTCACAACATTTTACATTTCGCCGCAGATTGTGGCTGCGGCGGAGATAGGCATGACCGATTAGCTCGAACAATTTGCCTTTTGAAAAAGAAAAAAAAAACGAAATCACGAACACACACAACACAAAGAGAGGGGAAGCGATCATGTGATCGGCCACGCCGCTCGTCTCACGATTATTACGCTCAAGTGAAAGCTTTAATCATAACACAGACGCGAGAGCGAACAGGAAAGTCAGAATGCGCGTTCAGAATACGCGAACCACTCTTTACAGAATGATATCGTTATTCATTCGCCCGCCGTTAGAGGTCGCTCGAAGCGTACAGGGTTTTTACAGTGCGAATGGAATGACAACCAGAAGGTCAGACAAAAAGAGCGAAACGTGACTGATTTAGCTATGAAATTGACTCATTTGAACGAGGTGAAGCGACAAAAAAACAATATCATTACTTACTCTTGCTTGAAGTTTTAAATATTGTCTGAGACAGCTAAACCAGTAGATAAATGTTTGTGATTTTTAAATATTTTCTTTTTATAATTCTAATCACAAGAGTGAATATTACTGCAGGAGATTCTGTACCACTCGTGTTGCTTTGGCAATGTCCAAGCACGTTTTCACCAGTATCCCGTGATCGAATACACGAAAGCCCGCGTCGGGAATCGAACCTGTGATATTCGCACAGCAGCCGGTTGCCATACCTACTATAAGTCCCACTAATCCATATTTCAAATCTTGTCATAGTTCAATATTATCCACACGTGTACAGCACACGTAAATATAATATTAAATTACGGAAATAGCCCGCGGTGTACTATTTTATAGGACCAGCTAAGCTGCCACCTTCAACACCCGACATCTGAATTATGACACACCTTTATTTGTAACCGATTTCCGCTCTACGTTATCATGTATATTGATTTCTGCTTAACGATAAGTTGTCTATATCTTCAATACATTTTTACAGTATCCAATTTCGCCCGGAGGTGTTCAGTGCCATTATTATAGGCGGTGAAATTTACCGCCATCTCGCCAAGCCCCCTACTCAAACAACATAGAAACAAGCTAATGAAAACTGACCTTCCTTAATATAAACAAGTAAGCGCTTTAGCGATGTTTGTCCAAAAGCTCACGGGCAAGAGAGGGCTTTGCTGGTTTCGCAGTACGATCAGCAATTTATATTTGAATTGCTAGAGGTCCCGATTGGCCCACGCGTTTATCTTCAACGTGAATACCCGGTAAACGTGTTGACCGACCTGGAGGGTAAAATATAAACGCTGTTGCTATGTAATACGTACGTACGTACCGCAACCGTATTGCCAGCAAAATTGACCGAACGCTAAATGAAAAGCAATTGAACGTTACGCAAGTGCAAATTACCCCGAAAGGTTGCGGTGGCGATTAGAAAAGAAGGCTTTTTCCGTGCTTTTGCGCCCGCCACTTCGCGAAAGCTCTTTTGTTAGTGTTGTTGGAAAAGCTATGCCTGGTTGCTTGGAAGTCACGTGAGTCATAGATGTATGATTGAACTCCACGTCGGTCGACAAAAAAAAATTACACGTCTGGTCCGAATAGTCATTTCATTTGTTATTAAGAGTTGAACTTTTTCTAAATATACATTTCAACGCACCCTTAACAAGCATGAAGAGATCGATATTCGCTGAAAAGAGATATCTGCCGGAGCGTAAACTGTATTTGAAATGCACTTAAATAAATTCACGAGAATATACTTCGCCATATATACAGGATGTTTTTTGATAAAGAGCGCCGGATTTAATTTTGTATTCAATTTCCCCCCAATGACAACGCACCATGACAACAAATCATAACATTTAGCAGACATGATGTAAATTATCATATTGACAATGACTTGAAATTTAAATCCGAGGTTATCATGGGAACAATAACATAGACCCAAGCTCAAGGTGCCTGTAACCAATAATTATTAAATGGGTAAATCTGCTATATGGGATCCTGCAGTCTGGCAATTCCAGCTGCATCCCTCTTCCCTCCCCTTCCCTGCCCCTCACATAATCTCTATAGAGGTTCGAGGGTGCAGTAATCCTGTAGTGCACTAGGCGCTACTGTGATTTAAAAAAAAAAAAATAAAAATAGTAAATGAACTGCAGCGTATAACTTAAACAGAAAGAGAGCCTGTCATTTTATTATTAGGTTTTAATAAAGGACTATTTTATGAGCGATTATTGGTCTTATTCATTTAACGCTTTTTAATTTTTTTTTAAATAAGCCTAGCATGCAGACATGTCCCTCAACAGTCGATAAATATCGACATGTTTGTCCAATCTTTTTCCGCATCTTGATTTCCGATTCCAAAGATATAAATCATATTGGCAGCGAATACGCGTAGCAAAAAAATGAGTTACGTGTCAAAAGAGAAATATGTAAAATAAGTAGATTGCGGCTTGCTGGCAAATACAGCCTTTCGAAATAAAATCCACTAACACGCATCAGTGGCGATTATGCACGTACGCGTGTGAAGTCGTGCAATCGTAAATTACCGGAAGATACTATAAATCAACCGCGTCATAAATTTCAACGAGACAATTGCATTATTCTAATTCAGACATTTTTCATCCACTGAAGCCTCGAGGGATTGACAATAGACTCGATTGAATCCCACACATCATGTCAAAATAGCTAACGGCGCAGAAAAGACGCGCTAAATATGATGATGATGATGATACTGTAGTTTATTGCTTATATAGTGAGAAAATGATTGCGTGGAATCAAGAGTAGGATCACCCGGAGGTCAAACGCTGTCCCGTCGAAAACCAGTTTCGAGCAACCAATTACGCTCGGAAAATTATTTTAACAACAAACCAGACCATGTTATTACCGCATGAGTGACGGTTCAAGATGGCGGCAGGGCAAATGCACGTATACCTCAATGTGTACAGGGTAACTTGTCGAATATTTGCAGTTTCGTACAGAGTACTCATTAAGCGAGACGAAATCGTTTGTCTGACTGCACAAGATAATTTTATATCAGTTCGTCCTGGTTTTATTTCTGGTTGCTCAAGACACCCTGCTGTAATACGAGCCTTTGATCTACAAAACTGATGACTTGTAGTCGAACTAATTGCTGCCCATACTCCATAGTCAACAGAAGATTGAAATCGTTGTCGACGTTTGCAGTAACCTAACACCGAAGACTGCAGCCAGGAGGTCAAATTCTGGATTTATAGTTACAATTACAATTTTTTGTACCCGCGAGCAGCCCCGGGTGGGGGGCCTATGGCGGGGGTCAAGTGACCAGTTTATGAAATAACCTATTTCGTTTTTTTTTAATATTTTCCCTTCCTCTGTTGCGATCGAGGAATTGCCTCGGATCTCATATTAAATGTTTTATTTTAAAAGGCCCACCACTTGAGACTCTGTAAGACCGTTCCGCTGACGGTACTTCGGTCCATTAGTCGCTACGCTAAACTCGATAAGAGCTAGCGCACGTGAGCTTTCTAAAATATTACTTAACAAGCGGCAAATCGTTGTGCCGATAAAATTTTGACATCTTTTCACCGACGCACCCTGTACAAATAAATCACCAGTACCGTCTCAACGGCGAGCTATATTTTGCTCAAGTATCTCCGCAATGCCTAATAGGCCTAATAGTGCCGAGGGAGCGTGTAATAATTGTGGTGGCGGAAAAAAAGGCCGCCGGCCAATTTTAAATTGGCGTCTCGCGCGGTGTACAGCGATGCTAATTTTTTTTTATATTTTTATTTTCTATTTTTAAAAAGAGATACCGGGTATTTCCTTGGTGGTGGTGGTGGTTCCGCGCCGCGTGAGTTTACCCGTATGCTAATTTATGAGCCAATCGTGGTCCAGAAGCATATAGCGCGCGCTGAGCTCGGATTACCCAGACATGAATACATTATTGATAGGCGACCAGTTTTGGATAGTTTGAGCTGGACAAGGCAGACTTTGTGCGCAGTGGGTGGGCGCGTTCTGAAATGTTAGACAGCTTTGTCGGGCAGAGTTATCGATTATAGTAATAGCCTGCGACCGTCTAGAACCTTGTTTCCCCAAACTGTGCTCCGCAGAGCCCTCAGGGCTCCGCGGCCATTTCCCAGGGGCTCCGCGGCCACTCCTGGAAAAAACCTTTATAAATCATTTAACCTTTATAAATCGCCATTAACTTGTATTACATGGGGCTCCGCCATAAAATTGGTGGCTTTTAGGGGTTCCGCCATTGAAATTTGCTCTAAAAAAAAGGGTTCCGCGAGCCAAAAAGTTTGGAAAACACTTGTCTAGAACGTCTATGAGATAGGACCTCTTTGTATTTAATGTGTGGTTTTGGACAGGCACCTTTCAGTTTAGGCTCAAAATACTACTATGAAATGAAAGAAAAGGCAGAAAATAGTAGAGAATGAAGAGACATAGCCCATTGCTGTTAAACCAGTCCCAGGACTGACTAACCATTGATTGATTGACTTTCAGTTTGTCTGGCGCAGTGTTGGATACGTTAGCTTTTTTAAATGGAATCCGTCCCCATTTTCGAACTAAGACGTTCTGAAGTTTCTCAAGAAAGGAACGAATGCGCTCTAAAATTCCTCAGAAAAGGAACGTAGACGTTCGAAAGTTCCTCAGTGAAGGAGCGAAGGCGCAAAGTTCCTTAAAAATAACCAAGACGTTGTAAAGTTCATCAGAAAATGAACGAAGACGTTCTATCTAAAGTTCCTCAGAAAAGGAACAAAATCGTTATAATGTTCCTCGGCAGAGGAACAAAAACATTCTAAATTTTCTCAGAAAAGGAACGAATACGTACTTCTAATAATTATCAACTGTACTTCTGAGGTTGGTCAGTTGTATTTCAGTTCCTCTGGCGTCATTGCTTCACATGTCTATTTGCTACGAAGCCAACGGTCCCGGGTTCGATTCCCGGCGCAGGCTTTCGTTTATTCGTTAGCCTGGGGTACTGGCGT
>JAUJYS010006024.1:0-10611 GCA_033995665.1 Melogona broelemanni | reverse complement strand
TCGTAATTACTAAGCGTTTTAAAGTTGCCGTCACGTTTCCTTAATGGTCTAGGTTACACTTTCTAATTTTCATTGTTGTTCCTGGCTTAGCATACTTTTTTAGTGCTCATTACCGTACACATTATGATTTAAAAAAAAAAGAATCCTCAACTCCCCAGCCCCAATGAAGATAAACCGAATGTGCCGTTCCTCTGAATCCTATCTATGCAGGGGCGGACTACCCTGGTCGAGGATTCCCGACTGGGCCCCATGAAATTTTTACATTCGGCAAATTGGAATGGGGCTCCTTAGCTCTTGACCGGGCTTTTGGTACTGACTGGGCCCTTTTAGTACCAGTCCGCCCCTGGTTCTATGGTACAAAGAACTGCACACGCCTAAGCGGGTTTTCGTTAGTAGGCCTAGGCTAACAGGAATGTTGTTTCACCATGAATATGCTTTAAAAATATTTCAAATGGACATAAAACTGAACTCAATGCAGGCAGAACTGAAAACTAAACTCAACTCAAGGCAAACCCAGCATAAACCACGTGCGATTTTGCACACTGAAACCGGTAAGCTTAGCACCAACCTCAAAGTCAAGCTCCTCGTCGACTTTTTGGCTATTATTGGGAATGTTTGGGACATTGTTATCCTGCTCATTGTTGATAGCTTCAATCTCGGGCTCAAACGGAGCGTCCGCATCTAATTCTCTGATGGACATGGCTGAAAATACCGCAATTTTCACTGCAAAACTACACCCGGGCGACTCCTCTTTGGCTTTTGCTTGCTCTGCAAGAAATCGCAATATACACACAAGCAATCTGATTTGAATCGCGATCGGTACTGGGATTCACGTTGAATGGCGACGCCACTCACTACGATCAGGATCTCAGCATCCAGTGTGAACGATAAAGAAATTATCCCCATAAATCCCGCTAACGATTATCAAGTTTTTTATCAGATTATCTAGTAGCACAGGGAAAAAAATCACGGCATACCAGTTTATTATATTTTTGCTTAATAAAACTATTTATTTTACATTATTAATCAGCACTATGCAAGTTGCACAGAAAGGTCACATATTTGGCGCACTGTAGAAAATATTAAAAACTTCAAATGGGTAACAATATTTCGAGTAATGAATTCAGTCTTAAAAAAACGAAAGTCACATAATTCCTATTCCATATCAGTTTGTTCTAAGATTCTTCTTTTCCACTCCTCATACTCGTGTTCCTCAGCGGTGTCGTCACTGCGGGAAACCTTTGGCTGCTTCGCTGGCGTGACTGCAATAAAACAGATTCCATTTTTTAGCGTTTGAATTGAGAAACTGGTTGCTAGACATTCGCATAACCCGATAAAACCCCGATTCACTTACCATCCATATTTTCGTTAACCAAATCGATTAGAGATTTTGTCCTCTTCTCTTTGCCCCTTGTCTGTCTGAATTCTACATGGAAAAATTTATACAAAAAGGTAAAGATAAAACCAAAAGAACGACTTCTAGCTATGAGCAATTTAGAACTATTGAGAAATTAAACAAGCCAGCCAGCATTTGTGTGATCAACAGTTTCTCAGTGGTCAGAGTTTGTCTCATCAAATTGGCGTTCACATACCTAAAACCTTTTTCGCGTGCCTGTCCATATCGTTGCACAGCTTGTCAAATGTAGATTTTTTGGCCCTTCCAACTTCGATCAGCTTGCGCTTATCGATTTTGATTTTCATATTCCTACACGAAAAAAATAAATTAATCGACACATTTAGAAAATATCTTTGATATTGACTTCTAAAATTTACATAGTAGTCTCTTTTTTTAAAAATTACTTTTTTTCCAAGAAAGAAGAAACAACAAATAAAATTTCTTAAAGAATTTTAAGGATTCTTTAAAAAAAATTTTGAAAACAGTAAAATTGTTATAAAAAACAAGTCTAAAAATATTTAGAAATCTACTTGCCTACAAGCAGAACAAACTGCAGCCGCAGCGAACATTGGCTGGGTAAGATCGAAACCTTCGCAAACACTGGCAGACAGCCTCTTCTGCATTTCATTCTCGTAGCTTCGAAAAGAGGAAAAGAACACTCTTTTATAGCCAAACTTCATTTTATCACAACTATTAAAACATTTAATCTAGAATGAGAGTGAATCACGGTTATTAAAAATAACGTCGGGATATTTGAATCAATGAGGCATTAATATAAACAAATAAATAATTTCAGCAAATAAACAGCTGACAAGCGACATTAGTAGGTTCCATCTGAGTTGCGCAAACTTACTTGGTTAGTGTCTGCTGAGCCAAGTCGACCACAGGCATGCAGCCGAATTGCAGCGATATATCTTTGACGGTGACGTTCGCCTGCAGGTCCAGAATTCGCTCGTAGGTTTGGAATGCAATTTGGTAGACTTTTCTTCGCACTCCCGAATGGCGAATAGCCAACTCCTGAAGAGGGTGGAACAGTCATTACATTTTCATTACTTATTGTGCCCCGCCATCAGAATATGAAAACGCAGATTAAAGTACGTGCCTGAACAATAATTAAAATCACAGAAAATAATATTGGCAACTAATTTCTTCTCACAGCATTCCTTCTAAATATTATTTACAACGTGTTTTGAAGATGTCTTTCAAACAATACTTTTGTCCTTCGCATAAACGCAGTCAAAAACTTTTTTTTAAATCGCGATTGTTTTAAATATATATGTATATATAATGGTCCGGCACAAAATAAGTTAAATGGGGAGGGGCAGCGGGATTTAGGGAGATAAGTCGATTCTATTGAAAAATTCTATAGGATGCTATTGAGAAATGCGATAGGATTCTATATATAAATATATATGATGACATACTTTGCTGACAGAGCTGTTGGCATAGGACGCGGCCAATTCTAAACAGATGACAGCTTGACAGGAGGCAGTCAAATGCAGAGCGGACGATCCTCCGGAACACATTCGAAGATCCCCTAGTCGAAGCAATTCGTGGGCTTTCCTGTATTGGGAAAATTGTAGAAACTCTCACAACGTGACACTCACAAAAGTAATCAATAGTTAGGTATAACATTTACGCCCCAACATTCCATGAGCCCATGTGACAATCTTTTTTTTTTTTTTAAATCACCGTAGTGCCTAGTGCACTACAGGATTACTGCACCCTCATGTCTCTATGCTTTCTTTCTTTTTATTCTTTAAAATGATATTTTCTGTTTTTGGACTCTCATTTTATCTAGCTATTCCTTTTTGTACGTTTGACAGTAAGGTTTGACCCTTTGAATTTTTTCGGTTTTCTCACTAATTCTTTTAAGAATGCATTTCAGGCGATCGAAATCAGAAGAACGAAACACATGTTAAATTTTAAATTTCCTCACAGCGGTGTTCCTAAACGTTGTATAATTGATCTATCTGTGTCCAGTGTGATTAACCTTAATCCAGTGTGATTGCGACCAATAACGAAATTATTACTGATGAGTTTTCGAAGCCAGGAATCACCAACAGGGCTTATGAAATTTAATCAAACTTTGGCGAATAGTACATTTCGGTCAATATGACAGTTTAAAATTCAAACCGAAAAACAGAACCACAAAGCAAGACGACAGATCTCTAGACCAAAACCAGATTGAGTTCAAAGGCCTGGCCTAGGCCTTGGCCCATTTAGTTGTTAGGCCTAAGGGCTGGGCCAATGTCCTGTTGGGATGGTAATTATTCTCGCACCCAAACTTACGAAATAATCCTCGGCGACTGGATGCCAAGAGCAGCGGCCAAATCCTCAACAACTCGGGTCTCCATTTTCAATTAAGCCAAACGTTTTGTATGCGAAAAGTGGAATTATTTACTCAAACAAAAACATAAAACTCGTGAATCAAAAAGAAGAAAAACGCGGTTCGACTGGGGCGCCACTCCTCGACGACAGCCGACAGCTTTTGGCGGTATTATATTCCATTCACACAATATAATGGTATCCGTATTCTGTTAGGGTGCGTTCAATGCTTGGAAATACCACCTTGACATAAATTCGGATGATTCATGTCAAATAGTAACGCGTTCAAATAAAGTCGAATCGGACAAGGTGAAAGCACGATTGTGAGGTGCATGCGTAGTTGGCAAGGTCATAGCAAAGTGCATCTTATGCTGCTAATAAGCTTGTAAGCACACTAGCGTCACATGGTAGCAAATTTACAAATTTCCATTTACTATGCTGAGGATAGCAGAACAGAGTGTAAGCGTCGGTGCATGGCGCTAGCATCCAAGAACGCAAACTTGCTCTGTGTTTTGGGTACAGAAAACCTTACATCATATTTTTCGCGACTGTCGCTGTGCCTTCTTGTTGCCAGACACGTCGATCGTTTGAGAGTCACAGCCAAGGTCCTGTTAAGCTGAAGCTAGCAAGATGAGTGCGGTTCAATGAACGCGCCCATAAATAATACTGGCGGCCACTGTCGCAAACCTTTTCAGTTCAAAATTAAAAAGAAGATGGCCGCGCAAGACGCATCAAAGCATCGTTCCCACACGTAGGACTTTCTAAACAAAACAGCAAAGCAAAACTTTTGGGTAACTATTGTTGTTTGGCAAGCTTTATCATTCTGTCGGTGATCTGACTAATTGTTTCGGTGGCCAATAAATAGGTATGAGGTTCCAGTTCACAATTGGGACTGGTACTTCGTCGGGGGAATTTTTCTCCTAACTTTCTTGGCCAAACGTGCCCCGAGGTTATTTTGTTAAACTCGCTTAAGAGTCATACTACACAATGTTTCATCTTTATTTTGATCCTAGTACTTTCTTAGCTTTTCGCCAACTGAATAACGTGATATAATATTCCCAAATTGTGTCATTTTTAGAGTTTCACGACCGCATGAACTGGCTGGTGTAGTAGGCCACTAGGCCTAGTTTATCGGACCAACGACTTAATAGACTGCAAATTCCATATCACAGATATTCATGACCAGTGGCTTTTAACCTTCAAATTGGCAATTATTTGCACTTGGACCTGCAGTCATGTTCTGTGAAGTGTGCAATTAACTCGACAGCGTGTTTAGTGTTTTATTTTTATCCTTCTAATTTATATTAAATATCTACTAGCCTACTTTTAAGTTACAATTTTGGGCGAGGTCACTGTACTTAACAAAAATTGTATCTTTTTTGCTAGGTGCACGTTGATATTTTTCGTGTGAGTCTGGAGCTCCTCCTGTTCAACTGGGAGAACGGTGATAGAGTAAAGCTAAGCTGGCTGAAACCTATGCTAGTAGGTTTGACGCCCAGTGACTTGAGAGAAATGGCAGCGGCCACCGATTCTGGTGGTGAAACTGGTTACGAGAGTAACGACAGCAGCAATCTGACTATGGAATCTCCAAAGATCGAAGCCGAACTGTCTCCTGAACAACAGGTACCGTACCGTTAATTTGTCTAAAATATTTTTCAAGTGCCATCCAGTGTCTGCTTAATACATTTACTTGCGGTTCCTGAACTACTTGTAGATGTTATGTAAGTTATATGTATCGGACCCGATGTATATGAACCGTACGATTATTTAAAAAAAAAAGCGTTACAGAACATTTCATGAAGTCCAAAGTACTCGTGTCCATACTCGTGTGAACTATGCAACACAAATTATAATTCATTATTTGGAAACATTTGTATTTATTTTTAAAAAAAATCCAGTGTGTATTATTCTAAATTTGATATCGCCTGTATCGCCATTCAGAGATTGTAATATTTTGTTTCGCGGCTAAGGATATGTAGTGTCCACTTTTTTATTTTCTTAGCTTTCCGAAATTTCGGAAAAAAAAATATATTTTTGTTTTTATATAGGTTCACCATGCGATCCCGTGCTTCGACTTCAGTTCCCTGTCAAAAGATGTGCTGGAGCCTCCATCGGGCTTATCGTTCTTCAGTAGCGTTATGCCGTTGAGCGATCAGGGCTATGAGGTCTTTCCCCGGGAGGAACTGCGTTGTAAAATTAAGGCCACATACTCTTCCTCGTCACGACGGATGAAATATCTCGACGGGCTATTACCCAAAGTGAAGGACTTCCTCGGTAAGCGTACATACTACCTCAAGAATCTGTTAACTTTCTACTTTTTTCCATGGAGTTTATATATCCTGTTTACATTCCAATGAAGCCAATCATTACCAATACTCCGTGTAGCTAAAATGCTCCATTTATTTGGTGTAATTTTACTTCTGAATGCAAAAAAGTGTCACGTCACCTTTGAAGCTAAAATGTTTCAAGAAATTACCCAATTAACGAATATGCTGTGATGTCTTTTTTCTTTCAGATGAAAGGAAAATGCGAATAGCAGCCAACTACAACAATTTTAACGCCAGTAAGTTTGCCTTGTCACTCGTTAGACGAGCCAACCACATGTTGCGATGCACCGCGCCGGTTTTAATTGGATAAATTTGACTTTCCAGTGAAGGAGTTGTTGGACAAGGGCGTGAATCCTCGGGCCTGTGATAAACGCCAGAGGACGGCTCTCCATTTCGCCTCCAGCAAGGGCTACTGCGAAATTGGTGAGAAACGTTACGATTTCTTTCCTTCACACGTTTGGAAACACCAGATGCTAAATTTATTTCCTATTGAAACTAAAATTTCATCGATGTCTATATAGACTCATCATGATTCTCCCAATTAAGATTAGAAAATTGCAAACAGCAAACTATATTAATTTCTTCTTTTCTCGTACAGTGAAATTGCTGCTGGAAAGAGGCGCGGATGCCAACCAGCAGGACTCTGTGGGCAACACTCCCCTGCACCTAGCCGCCTGTACCAGCCATATGGGAGTTATCACTCTACTGCTCAAATACGGTACCCGATTGAAATATGACTGAAGTGTTGGGTTTACTTGTATATAAAAATAATACATGTCGATGTTGAGTGACATTTTTTGTGTGATGTTGGCCGCAGGCGCGAACCCCAGATCGCTGGACAAAGGTGGCCGATCTCCGCTGCAACTGGCTCAATCCAAATTGCGGCTCCTTCAAGTAGACAAATCTCGCTCGTCGCAGGACTTAAAGGACCAGGTGTTGCAGGTAATGCTGCAATAGCTTTTCGTGTATTTGATCCTGGGATACATGGGCGCAACAGAATTTGGTGACTTCTGTGCTAAAATCGATATGGTTGTTTTGTTTTTAATTTTTATCGTTAAAACAATCGTTTGTTTGGGTTGACAGGTTATTCACATGCTGCACACTTACTTGCAAAAGGCCGGAATGGAGGCCGAAGCGGAATTGATCTCTGAATTTTCCACAAGGTTAAACCTGTCGCAGAGCAAAGAAGAGGTGAGACAAAAATTGTCACAAATCGCTCACACTTGTGCCTCTTGGATTATTATATTCCGTTATTGAGTTACAAATTCAATTTATTGGAGATGTATTTGGGTTTGTTGTGAATAATTACTTATTCAAAATGACACTTTTTTTCAGCTTGTGCATGCTTCAATGCTTGTATGTATGGCGTGCTCAAATATTATCAGAAACTTCGGGAACCAACTCGAAATATATGCGTTTGTTTTGCACTAAATTTCTCAAAAAATGAATGTAGAATTTATTAATTTATTTATTATTACAATTATGAACGAATATATTATTCCAATTATTATTTTACGAATTATTTTGATTAGTAATTAATAAATGCTTTAATAACGATTTTCACATATTATAAATTAATAATTTTCATAAATTCATAATTATCTATTAATATTTCATAAATTAATAATTATCTGTTAATATTTAACAAATGAATAATTATCTGTTAATATTTTATATTTAAATTACTCATCTTTCACATTATTAATTAATTTATAATTCCAATAAAGCATATTGTATCACTTTCTCTTTAATTATTTACACATTATATGTTCTAATCCACTTTTGTTTCTGTGTTCAGGCTGACGGTAACGTGCGGGATCTTCTCTCCCAGTTGTCCAACCTCAGCCTCAAGCGGGACACCTGATTCCTGCGCGAATATTTTTAAAAATCCGGACACTCCTTGCGATCTATTGAAATGTGGAGATTACCGGTGGCCGTCAGTTAAGTAGCAAACGTTATATTTATTTCGTGTACAGACTTGTTATAAATGATCCCATCCCTCCCCACATGCTATCCATAAGTCGTGCGGAATATTGAGCACTCGATCCGTGTTACTCGCTGTGCCAAAATGGGATTGGGGGATGAGTGAGAAAAAAAGAGATTTATTCGCGGCTGGAAGCCGAGCACTTTCGATGGATCCGAGCAGATAGCGGCGAACCAATAATGCATATGCGGCGAGCCAATAGCTTTTCGATGATATGTTCATCTCAATGTACGTGTGAAGTGCTAGTCGCCATGAGCTCCATCTGGATTTTTGGTTCGCATTCGCAATGCAATTGTCGTTTATAAACGTTAATGGCAAAAAAAACCGCATCTCTGCATCCGGCGAGTATGTACTTTTTTTAGTTAGAGCTTCTAGCAAATATTTATTTTTCTGCGTGGAGGTTTTTTTTTATTCGTCGAACAAATCAGCACAAAATTTATTTGGCATTCTGGAGTCTTAAATTTGCTGCAGACTATCTCCATTTTAAAAGTTTATCTGCATTTCACCAAATCATCTATTTCGTTATTGTTACGAGAAAGAGTAACCGGCTAGTTTTACTCCGCGTTTAAAAGGAAAAAAGGTTTGAAACGTTTGAGAGACTTCCGTTAGATAACAAGTTCACGAGATTTTATTAGATTGTTTCCCACTGCTATAACCTCTTTAGTTACAGTTGCCAAATACTGGTGTTAATCCGCAAATGTATAATGCCCTCGCTCCTTGGCACCCCATTTTTAGCCGAATGATGAGCTGCGATTGTTGTTCATCGGAAAATATGTTAAACCTGCAATTTGAGCTGGCAATGTGTTGTGCCTTATCTCGCTAGTTTATATAATTTTTTTTTAAACTCTTGATGTCAATGGTGCTGCAATATTTGTGTTCTGCATTTAATTTTAATAGTTATTGAATAATTTTTCCTAACATTAAATGTGTTTGCAGTTTCGCAGAGATTCAAACACAACATCACTGGCACATTATCATGTTTTATACGACTAAAATAGTCGACTTATTTTTTGGAATTTTTTATTTTACAACAAAAACAATTTTACAATATCAAGATTAATTTAGAAACTGATTAAACGTAAATAAAATCAACGATTTTAAAGTCCTGTAGTAAGACACTTTTAATCCGTCAGATACAGAGGATTACAAGATTACAAGAAAACTGTTACTAGAAATTCGCGACTGCAATCTGCGTATGCAATCTTAGGTTGATTGTTCGACTCAAAAGTTGTGCACAATTTTATGTTTGGTTCACGATTCCCCAATTGTGTGCCAAATGTGCAGTGATACAAAACTGCAGTATTCATATTTAGCTACTGATATCAACTCGTACTTTAATACAGAATAGCAACATCAGAACAAGTGTATGGGATAGGTTTATTTACCTGTTCTGTGATAATAACATTGATTCATATTGCACGGTGCATTCGAAGCTAAATCAGTTTTCGCTTCCGTCACGTTGCACATGTTCCAAAGTTTGAGCTCGTGCGCAATGCGACGACTGTATCAAAAGTCTAGGTAGTCATGAATTTGTATTCCTATTTCCTACGGCAAAAATGCATGGGAAGTTGGTAACCAATAATATCACTGATACCACTGCCATCTTGCCTTATCAAATGGGTATGAGCGACTGTTGAAATAATCGTGTACCATAATTGTGCTACCGATGTTTAAATATCTGGAATGTTTTGTATAATATCTATATTTGTAAAAAGAAGTTCATTTGCAAACGAGGGTTCAAATTAAAAGGTTACACAATTTTATGTACTTGTTAATGAGAGTTCTTAAATTGAAATTATCATTATGAATATGGGTGACTGCAAATGTAGTATCATGTTTTTAACAGTTGGATCGGAAGATCTAGGTGTGATCGGAGACTATCGAGATCAGGTAGTCGGTCTCAGTCAAGATTTTATCTGTTGAAAATTATCACCATTTGACAAGCTTCACTGAACAATTCCGATGACATATCGGCTGATTATACGAGGAAGAAATAATGTGTTTAATAATAAATATTTTTGAAATGTTGTAACCGGTGGATGACCACCACATTTATCGTTTCGTTCCACGAAAAGGATTGGGCGTGAGAAATTCATTGTTATTGTTGGCGTTGCTACACACCGAGGACGATCGCGATTGGCTGCGGCTGGGCTGCGTCGAGCCGAGCGGCGGCAGCTGGAGTAGCCGTTCGCCTGCCCGGTGACCCGCCACCACGCGAGACATGGAGTGGTGACTGCGCACGCTGCACATGGACGAACGGCGTGAAGCCCGCCCGTCCGGAATCGAGTTGACCATGAAGCTGAGATTGAGCGACAACAGGTCGGCGTCGCTGTGGTAGACGACGCCGCGCGTGCGCATTCGATCGGACATGGGCAGGTTGGACTCGATTCGAACCTTGTGAAAAGAATAACAGAATAAGGAACGAAATTGAAAAACGTGTTAATTCAGCGTCAAGTCTGCCCCCAGTGACTCAGTGGGTATGGTCACATTCTACTGAGCGGGTGGCCCCGGGATCGATTCCCGGCGCAGGCTTTCGTTTATTCGATCCTGTGGTACTGGCGTCACCCCTGAGCTTA
>JAUJYS010006023.1:0-10612 GCA_033995665.1 Melogona broelemanni | reverse complement strand
TTTTAGGCAAGTCAGGCTTAGACCGTATTTTCCGTTCGCTCGTCAGAGAAAATGTTCGCGTAAAGTGTAATTCAGCCTAACAGTGATACGATACACACAATGCCATTGACCTACATTTTCAGACAAATGTGAGTGTTTCACCTCTCGGTTAGACACCCGCAAATCCCAAGGCGAGGGTTTCTAGCCTAGGACATGATCGAGGTGGATTGTCCACTCTATGACTACAGTGCGAACGGAAATAAAGGGTTGGGGCTTACCGAGATGGGTCAGGTACAGGATGGAGGGCTGGTGGACGGAAAACGGACGGCAGGGTGGGTCCAGGTATCCTGGTTGGCTGTGTCGGTTTAGGCCTAGCTAGGCTGAGATGACGAAACTTGGTGGGCGGCAAAAGTCACCTGATTAAAAAACGATCCGTACGCGACCAAATTAGCAGTCAGATTTATTCGGGGTTTTACGTAGTAGGTACACGGGTAGCCATTTTGGTCGCTACCTTTTCGCTAGTGTCCCAGGAGACCTTCTCGATTGTTTGGGTGCTTCTCGCCTGTTCCCAAACTGGAAACAGGCGAGGGTCATCCGGAAAGTTCTGTAAGCGAGGGTCACTCGCTAACACAAATATGTATATTTCAGACCGATTTAGAAAGGCTGAAATAGTGCTTTGGAAAAATCTATGCTGTTTAATATAATTCGAGATGTGCAATTGTTTAATTAAAAATATATATCTATGCATTAAATTTATAATACATTTTTTTAATGTACCGGCAATAGCATACGAGCGTGTAACACAAATATAGAAAAATAAATATAGTAATTGTCGTCAAACTAAACGTAAATGCCTAAAATATGTTCGACTATGGCAGGAAAGATGAAAAGTTATGTTGCATAACATTCGTAAATTGTAAAACAATTTTAATTTGGCAAGGTTTGGTCAAATCTTTATTTCTTCATTCGTACTAATGAATTAAATAAATTAAATAAATTTCTTCTTCTTTTATCTGTTAATCGATGTACAGAGTCAACTGTTGTAAAACCATAACAAATTGTTCTTCATTGTCATTATAAAAATAGATCTTTAATTGTAAAATACTTGAAATGAAGGTCGTGTTCGGCTTTTATTTTTAGCCTATTCGTCCGAGAAGTGGAACTGCTTTGTTCAACTATTTATAATTAGTGGATGGGATATAATAAATACGTTCGGATATAATAAATATGTTGATAAATGGGTTAAGCAAAGTGCGGTGAAATGTCATTAACAAGATTCGTACCATGTCGACCCCTCAGGAATGCCGGGTAGAATGGGTCAGCTAGCGTAAGTATAATAAAAAGGTGGCAATCAATTTGGTCACGATAAATTCCTACGATAATATTGGCACATTCAGGGGGAGCGTGTATCGAGATGGCGATTCCTTTTTGTGTGCGCCTATGCGACATTTCGAATATCAGTGATTTGCAAACTCTCGTTCGCGTAACCAATGACAAAGTGTTAAAAAGCATGCAATATTTAATTGTTATTTTTTAATTAATATTTTTCAATAATATCAAAGCTGCATCTACAATGACAAGAAGGTGAAATAAATTTAATAACCTCACTTCTTTCAATTGCCTTATTTTTTATCAATAAAAAACTTGCTAACTACTAATCGTGCTCAGCTACTGTAGTCACACAGTATATATTTTAATATTATTCCTGATTACTGTAGTGAATAGAACTACAAGAGATTTTTTAACCCCTCGTGTCGCTATGGCAATATGTGAGGGGCACATGCAGTGTCCCAGGACCGAATAAACGAGCGCCTGCGCTGAAAATCGAACCCAGGAGCCAGGACCGTCTACTCCGTAGCATGTGTCCATACCTACAGAGCCATCGCCATCTATATATATTACAATTTTTTGGTTTTGAATTTACAAAACGAGGGTAAATTTGATTAAAATTGACGTGGTCTCTGGAGGAAAAATTCCCACGCACTTTACCAACTGGTATGCTCGTGAAAGTCCAATAGCGACCCTCGATTGCTTTTTATACCGCAAGCGCATTCTGTTGTCATTCTCGATCAGTGATTCAAACCAAAGAATTCATCGTGATATAGATGAACACCGTGACACATATTGTGCTATGATTAAGGACCGCTTAATCAATAACCCAGATTTCATAACCAGCCCATTCATTATACAGCAACTTTCGGCAATTAATTTCATCACTTGAGCGCGCGTCTGTACCGGTCATACTATGTATTACTGTTGCATGTTGGAATTGTGAGTAGGCAACACAGTGCTTTATCAGTTGGAAGAGGGTTTACGGTAGAATTCAATTGATTTCTAGCTCGACGTTGTTACGTAATTACGACCAGTCAAGCCCAGTCGGCGCGTTGGTTCTCGTTTATTCGATCTCGAGCGAGTTGTATTTTGCCAAAAAATGTGCCACCCACAAATTGCCATCGAACCCGAGGGGTACAAAATCTCCAGTTGTTATATTCACAAAGTTCCCGGCCAAAAAAATTGGTCCATTTTTAGTAATTTGGCGTCTCGTTCATGACACAAATATAGCGACTTTCGGGAATTTACTTCTTAGAAATTTTAAATGACCAATAAAATTTGTTTCAAGCGTTACCAAGCAATTTTCAGCGCTACTACGAATAAAATGTATACGCACCAAAGCACAAAGTTATATATTAAAATTGTATATGTAAGCGTGTATCTAAATGAAACACCCTGTACATGAAAGCATTCATGAGTTAAGGAACAGGGATGAGGAGCGCCATCTATGGGAAAAGAGAGAAATTATGTGTTACTTCCGGGATGACCTCTCTTCCATCGGAGAGCCATTCATACATTATTATGCGTCCGAGAAAATTTGCATATTCGCGTGTACCGTACGTCTTTCGGGTTTATTTTGGTGAAGTTTATTTTTACGTTGGGCCATGTTGGGTGCCTTTTGAGAGAACCAACATTACTTACAAATGGTAGATGATCTGTTAATATCATACAAGTCCACATTTAACGAAGGTAACGAAATTGTAGCGATGATTCACAAAATGTTTGTCTCGAGAATCTGACGTAGTTTAAAAAAGTTTTTTTTTATTGAAAACTAAAACTTATCTATTTATTTGATTTCAATTGTAGTCGAGTTTGTTGCAGTATCGAACGATGCAGCCAGCAGCCTTGGTTTCACAATACGGGTACATTACTTTTTCCTGCTATTGATATTTTTCTGTCCTTCCTCCCCATCCCCCTTACTGAATGCAAAGCATGTCCAGTCAGTAATAAAAATTGATATCATACATGTACTCATATGTCGACTTATCTAGGGTCCGAGCAAACACGCCGCTCACGCATGTATCAATCGCGTCTATGACTAGTCTCAATTTACTGCGTTTGATTCTCGTTATCAATACGCGATGCACACAGGATGTAGTGTATACAAATCAATTGGACAGTGGTGGGTCTATAACCAATCAATAGATATCTTGGTCAGCTTGCACCCTTGGTTTCGCAATCTGGGTTCGCACGAGACGAGAATTCTTTGCTTGACCTTGCCTTTCATTGAAAAACGAGACCAGACCGATCCTAGCTTTCATGACATCAAGACTGGCCCAGCTATCTGCAAGGCGTTGCTGTCCATTAAATGCAGGGTCATACGCTGCCGCGGCGGCGGCCGGCGACTTCGGTCTTGCCGGGCGTACCAGTAAGCCATTCGCTTTCGCTGCAGTTTACGGACTGGTGGACAGGGTAGAGAAGGGGTCGAAATCGAAATCATGACATTTGGAAACGTGGTCATCCTGGACTATGACGACATACACATGGGTTTAAGACTCTTAGCCCAGTCGGTATTGGAAATGGCTGTGGTGCGTCGGCCTCTGATTCGATCCCCGGCCCGGTCTCGTTTCATTAAAAATAAATGTAATTGGGACAGTGTTACGACGTTGTGGGACGCGAATTCCCCGAATCGAATAGACTTTGGGGAGAGACTCTCCCGCAACGAAGCTACAAATATTTTCTGATATTTTCCATCGACAAACAAATAACCAAATGTTTGTCGCCAAGTAAGTGTTGGATGAAGATTATGTCTCTTGGTATAATTAATTTTTAATTAGATTTATTCTAGACTTCACCATTAAATTGAGACTAAAAATCGAGACTGAGCAAGTCTTTTGTCGTCTTGTCTCGTCTTGTGTGAAGCTCTCCCTTATCCATCCTCTCTCTCCCCTTTCGCTGTCGTGTCCGGTCTCGGACAGCGCCGACGCGTGGCCGTCGTTATCTCCTTCCGGTTATCCCTTCGGCCTTGTCTGTGAGTCACGCCTGACTTTGGCTAGAATCCTCCCTCTCTCCACCACCACCACCACCAGAAATCTTCGCTTCTCGGGCCGCCGGCATCACAAAATCCCATCTTTTTTGTACGGAAAGCCATTCGTTGTATCGACTAATCGCGCTAGGGATGCAGACTGGTCTCGCTCTCTCTCGATAATGTGCATGACCACCCTCGGATCTATACGCGGGAGCACGATCTTTACTGTTCTGGGCCGAGACCCAGCTAAGGGAAAATCCCACGCTGTTAGTCTCCCGGTGAGTTTTTCTGGGGGTTTCCTTTATTTCCCCGCTCAAATCCAGAATGTGGAGTTGGATGATTCCGCATCGTTCGACCAACCATTTTTTACCCTATATAATGTACGTTTTCTCCTGTGGGAACCGTAGCTTCCTGATCAAAATAAATATGTAACTTTAGCTTAGATGTGCAGTATACGGTCAAGAAATTCGACCTTGTTTTTATGATTCTTTCTAGAAGTGACTCGTGAATATAGACTGTGTTTCGTTATGCCGAGTGTGTTGAGAAATGTGGTCCACTTGGCAAATGGCGCAATCTATAAAAATATGTTACGAAGTACATTTACGCGTGATGTCCGAGTGCATGGATTTAAATCTGATTTCCATTCAATGTAACTGTAATATACACGTACATTATCTTCAAAAAGTTATTATTTTTTTTTAGATAATCTTTTAAATGGCATATTTAATAGATGAAAAAATGTACTTTAAAATAATAACATAGAATTAAAATATTATTACGTAGGGACAGCTACTAATAAATCATATGTGATGCAATTATACGTGCATGAAATTCACTCATTTTTGTCTTGGGCTGTTTTGTGTTGGTTTAAATTAATTATTTTCTATGTGTGATGCGTGTTCCTAATGATTAAATTTCTCATGACGTGTGGAATTTCGGTGCTTTGCGGGAAAGCAAACTGGGTGCTTTTGCATTGCAGAGAAGACTCCCATCTCACATGCGTCGAGTTCGGCTTCATTGGAGTCTATGGATGTCAATCGGTATTTCCTTTATCCTTTATGTCCACAGACAATGCTATTAAAATACAATTTAATATTTACGTGAACATTATAATGCACTAAATGTTAAAGAAATCAATGTCTCTAAGCACTGCGTGGCTGTACCGAACACATTTCTCTATTCGCACTAAATGTTGTTTCCTGAATAAAATAATTAGCTCCATATGTATTTTAAGTCAACCGTTAACTTTTTAAAATAGAACATAATTTATTTTATATATTTTAAATTAATTTTATTTAATTAATCAGTTAATTATAATCGTCCTTGAGTGCATTTGTCCAATCTTCGTTTATAATACTACTGTACACGTACGTCAAGTTGACTAATGAAACATAAATATAGGATGAGAAAAATGTTGAAATATTTTAATTTTAAAGTGGTAAATCGCTAGGGAATATATAAAAAAATATGCGCCGCTTTTTGTCGTTCGCATCAAAATTCATGGTTCTGGCGGTCACCCCTTTACCCCTCCCCCCCCCGCACATCCCACTATCTCAGTAACCCAGCACAGCCGGGACACAAGTCGCCCATAAAGCGCCGCGAATATATCGACACAGCAGTGTGTGTCACTCGAACATCCATAATTCCCCCATCTCAATTCTACTTATAATACGATTATGTCCAAATCGCATTCCTCCATGTACGAGAGAGTACATGTACGTGTCTATACACGGATAGTCGATTCAACATGTTTTGCGAAAGAGCTTCGCTGGGGTGGGATGGTGGGCGGCCGTTCGAAATATGTACGGTCGCGTTGGGGGTAAATGGCTAAGGGGGTTGGGGTGGGGTGCGTGAATTGAGCTTGCATTTACGGAAAGTATGACTATGTACCCTCCGCGGATCCCACCAGTTTCATAATCCTGCAAAACGTTTCAGAAAACTTGATTATTAGAATGGATTTTGTCGATTGAAGATGCCGATAAATACATGTATAACACGAATGTGACTTGTAATCTTGTTTATTTGAAACCTTTTTGAAAATGAGTTTTTCTATTGAACGTAGTTCGAATGTTGATTGGATGTAGAAGAATGAATTCCATGTAGACCGCATTTAACTTTGAAACTATTTATTAATTAAAAAAACATCAACTAATAATATTTTTTTAATGTCCACTAGATTTTTCTGTGGCTGAACTGCATGAAGAAAGAAACCAATATGTCGCTCCGGAATCTGCAAGGCGAGTCATTGAATCGACAAAGAATGAGATCGCTTGTCCATGACGTCATCAGGTGTGGGAGACGACTCGGCGGATCATGACAACAGGTCTGTTTTTGCTCCACTTATCATTAAATCTCAGATTTAATCCTTTCGACATGAAATCGTAAAGTGTTGCGTATGCAAGCCTTTACGATTTCATGTCAGTAGGATCAAAAAAGAATTAGTGTCACTGTTTTGAACCGAGTTTTACTCAAGCGTCGAATCGGAACCTAGTTTTCCCATTTTGTTCGCTGTATGGTGCTCTATTGGCGATGTAGAAAGTTGCTTTTCAAAATTAACTCTGCCCTCGGGACCGCGGAGGAAGAACGAATGCTGAAAGTCGGGGACAGTGCCAACGGGGCTACATGGTGTTGGCAAGTGGACGATTTGCGGGGGTGGATGGAGAGGAGGGTGGCAAGGAGTGGCATTCTGGGAGTGGAGGAATATGCTGCTGCTGTTGCTGCCGCGGGGTGGCAGCAGGAGATGTATATAAAGAATTCAGTCATTCGGTCGCTCTCTCGCTTTCCACCCTTCCCATCCCCTTCGCCTCTCGTCCCTCGTTTCATATAAATGATGATGCGCGTCGTTGTTATCGAATCACAAAAAATGGGGCCCCGGGATAGATATGAAGACGTTTACGCTTTTTAGTGTATTGTGCCGAGGTTAGAGGCGCGCGTGTGGACATCGTCATGGTATAGAATATATGGTTGGGGCGGTAAAAGGGTGCTGGGGGGACTGGGATGGCATTGTGACCTGTTTGGAGGAATATAACGTGGGAGGACCAAGTTATTGGTGACAATATTTGCCATTAGAGGGCGTATCTGTCTGGTTTTGGAATACTGGTAGTGTCACCTATCTGCTGATCCAAATGTTATAGTGTATGTGCCCAGCAAATTGCCGTTTTTTATTTTTGGCTATATTTCGTATTTGTTGTTCGTTAGTGTTAAGTTGTTAACTAGTGCGTTCTTTGGCAACTGGTTGCCCTATCTATGCAAAGATACTCGCGAATCGAATGTATCAAATCAAAGTATACCAATTTTCGTAATAAATGAAATTTTGGGTCTTTAAACATAAGACCACAAAAACTGGAATATTCCTATCCTGTTTACGTGCGCTCTTCGTCATGTAAATACAGCCGAAATGAAGGAATTAAAATGGCTAAAATGAAATTAACACAATCACCAAAAGTCGAATGACGAATATGACGAATTTGACCAGCTTGGCGAAAACCTACAATAACCGAAAGGGGGCGCTACTCGCTACAATGCGATAAACAAATATGCTCTGGCTCTACTGTATATATGGAATGGAGGGGAGTGGGGAGTGGGGAATGCGAGAAGTCGTGTGTATCTGAATTAGCCTATTGTAACGCGCTTGCTCGTGTCCGCGCCATTGAGCAATGCGAGAAAAAGTACAAGCGAGCGCCATTGACGGCAGCACTGAATCGGCTGTGTGATGTGATGGAACGTGGGTGAGATTGCGTCATCATAGGCAAGCAAGCCAAGTTTGAAAAAGATCCATCTGTTGAAAAAAAAATCGGTTACAAAGATATAAATTTTACTAGCATCATTTCTACTCTTATGTTACATTGTGAAAAGAATCATTATTTATTGTGAATGAATTTGCGACTTGACCAATGACCACTATTACCGCGTACAATAAATAGTACGATTCGTCGTACCCAGTCGGCATTGGTACCGGTTGCGGATCAGGTGGTCAAAATTTCGAGTCCCGGAGCGGGTGTTAGTCTATTCGATCCATCTCTTTAAGTATTTACTATGAAATGGATGCATGCGACAAAGAACACATCTTTGTCTCAATATTTTCAATATTTATTCTATTGAGTTGCAACTTTGTGTTTTTATTTTATTTATAAATCAACCCTTATATCATGTACAACCAAAGAAAACAAAATAAAATAAGTATGTTAACATAGATATGTACTCAATTAGGGCGATAACTGAAAGCTTCCATGTGGCTCAGACCTTAATCATATAGGGGTAATTCCACTCTACATGCACTCAAATTTTGGTACCTTTTTAGAAATTCGCGAAACAGAATCTTATCGGGGAACCCACAACTGTGGGTTAAAACTGACGTCGATAGAACTAATACTCGATCGGCGAATCAAACGACGCCATCTTGAATGAATTATGAATGATTTTCTCGACTGTTGTCTTCCTCCCATCTGACGTCATCTCTCCCGTTTATATGTTGCTGTACAGTAATGCTGAGTCCCCCTTTCCGTTTCGTATTTTTTTTTCGTGGAAGAGCAGTTAGTCGACATTCCGTTATGATGAGTGTTGCCATCTTAATGCGCGCGCATTTTGCAAATGGCACAACTCAATTGAATCATCTGTACGACTGAACGGATGTCTGCGCGCGTCATCCTCGCCACTCCATGGATGGCGCTCGAGCAAAAAGGCTTGTTGTAGACGAGGCAGCATCCATCGCGGCGGCGCACGTCAAACCGCACTCGTTGGGGGATCGTCCTCGGTATCGAATTGAGGGAGATGCTAACGCGTGGACAGCATCTCATGCGCATCATGTGAGCAACAGAGGGCCGCCGATGATGACTAAAGCCGGAGCGTGTCGGCACGTCAGGCACAGACTAAATTGGGGGATGATGAGAAGTGGGAGCGTAGTTGGGTAATTGCCCAGGGCGCTGGCCGCAGTATGAAAGTTTAGCGACTACAGTCGTTTAATTATTTTGCCGGGAATAATAATAAACACACGCCAACTTAACCATCAATTTAATAAATTAATAAATACAAATGAATTGAAAAATATGAGATATACGAAAACAAATAAATCATTAATCACAATTACTAACAACATTAAACAAAAATATTTCTAAAGAAGCGTTATGGAAACCATTATGGATACGACAAAATGAAATTTATTTTCCAACAGTTTTGAAACTATTTTCAAATTTTGTTGACTGGAAAACAAAATTAAAAAAATGTTAGTTTACATATCTGCGGTTATTTTCTGAAATTGGTTTCAGCTGGGTTAAAATGACAACTAGTCGAATGACATTAAAATTACATAAGCATAACATTTGATGGCTTCTGTTTAAATTATGCTCGTAAATTAAATTAAACTATTTGAATATGTAATTGAATGAATATTAAACTATTAAAATATGGTTATTAAAACATTAAACTTGTGCTTACTATTAATAAAGCATTTTTGAAACGGTTTTCTTGCAATTTATTCTTGCAATTAAAAATGAATGAAAGTTGAAATTATGGTAAAATTTGTTGATACATAAGGGGCACAATGTATGCTTGATGCATTAAGAAGGGCATATCTTATATTTTTGGCCCAGGGCGGTTTTCCGCCGAACGTGAAGCTGATGGACTGACTTCTCTCCATGGTATGTTATAATCTGACGGTAATTTCCAGTGATCGCGTATAAGATTGCGTCAAATATGACGCACATACCATACTGTGACTTTGACCGACTGAACTGATATTTGAACGCGACCGTGAACGTTGAACAGTTTTAGGTGGAGTGTGGGTATAGATTTGTAGATACTGGCATGCACCCGAATGAAGCAACGCGTGTGACATATCGGCACGTAAGACATAAACTGTACTAAGTGGCTGCAGCGCCACATCTCCCGTTTACCACCCCTCCCCCTCCTCTATCCATTTTTGCCCTGGAAAATGTGAGTCACTCTGGTTATATAGATGAAGTCTTTAGTCGTTTTGTTCTCTCTGCCGTTAGGGTAATGAAATATTAGATAATGTTGTCTCGCCGTTTTTACTTTAATCTACCATGTTGGGAATGTCTTACGAAAATATTGTGAGCAAGTTTTTCTTTGCCTATGTGTGTTCGATTGTGTGGATATTCCGTATGCGAAAAAAAAACATAACTTAATGGAGAAAAAAATTTTTTCCATGCTTGAAATCCGTTTTGTTTATTTGTCTATGTTGCGACCAGCGACGATTTTTTAATTATGTTATGGCATTATCTACTATTTTTTATTTTTTTTTTTTTTAAATCACCGTAGCGCCTAGTACACTACAGGATTACTGCACCCTCGAATCTCTATAGAGATTATGTGAGG
>JAUJYS010006022.1:0-10612 GCA_033995665.1 Melogona broelemanni | reverse complement strand
TGTCGTCTCCGGACCCCGACCTTCGATCCCCAGACACACGCAATGCGTCTTATCTTATGGGCAGTGAGTGGGGGATTGCCATCATTCAGACTCGTTCATCAACTAGAAAATTAATTCCCGCGCGAACCCCTGTTTAAGAGTGACGGTGTTACAGGCAATCGCGTCGCTGTTACGCACTGACAGGTGGCCGCCGCTCGCCTTCCTCTCGGCGAGACACGGCGCACACACAGGCAAACGCATTTGGAGTGCGAGCGAGAGCGCGGGAGGAGGAAACAGGAACGACGCTGAGCAAAAAGGAAAAAAATAGTAGTGCGGCCTCGCGCACGCTCTACCAGTGTATGTGGACCGGCGACGTTTTTAAAACTGACCGACCGCCGAAAATTTGGTCTCGTTCTCGGTCTCTATGCCGCACGTGCGCCGTACGTTCCTCCAGTTCTAACTTCCTCCGCGCCTTCCCTCATCTTGGCGGCGGTGGTGGTTGCTCGTCCCGTTACGCACCGTGGTGCGACAGGATACGAACAGTCAGACCCGTGCCCAGTCATCGGGTAACTATTTCAAACGTGCGTTCACCTTCCCTCAAGAGTCGGACTTACCAGTTGATTTCATCTGGTTAACAATCGTTAAGAACTGGAATATTTTCAAAGCCTTTGACTGTAACGTACTAAAATTGATTCAAAGCTTTCGACAGAGTGTATCGGCAATCTTCGAAGCGTATTTGTGTTGCCGGAGTTAGTTATACCAATACGACTCTGGAACAAAGTAGTTGTGACAGTTGCCAGTCCAGGAACTCGACCGTTAAAGAAGTATAATTTAATCGAGTAAAGCCAACTGTTTGAAAAAAATCAGTACCACTTTTAACATTGACTCACATCTGGATAAGACATTGTGCGCGCAGTACGGTGTTACTTATTGCCATCAGTATCGCAAGCTTTCCCGCTGTGGAATTTCGTGAAAGCGTTCGACGAAGAACACACGCTCTCATTGCATTTTTCTCGCTGGCAGAGATATATTTCACGGGCATGTGATACTAGCTGGAATATTTTCAAAGCCTTTGACTGTAACGTACTAGAATCGATTCAAAGCTTTCGGCATAGTGTATCGGCAATCTTCGAAGTGTGTGTTACTGTTAGTCGAACTTTGTTTTCCATTACGACTTTTTTGACGGAAACATATTGCAATTAAAATTACCAGTGAATTTGGTTTAATTTTTTTTAAACTCGAGTTTGACTGCTGTTTCTATACGGCCTGAACAACAGTGACCGTGCCTCCGAGACTTGCAATAATTTATGCTCGTTTAAAATCGCGTGCGAGTTTCACCTGCGTTTACCGCGTAAGACAAGTCTGATTCATCGCTGTTTGAACAGTCGGTGTCGTCATACATCGAATCGGGCACTCGGGAGGAGAGTCACGTTCCCGACCCCACCTCGGATCTCCATATACAGGGTGCCACTAAAGGTGCTTTTTGCCCGCCAACACACAAAACGCGGGTGTCTGTCGGTGTTCTATTGGCCAACTGATAACCAGTTTGTGGCCATACCACCCACCTCCCCAACCAACTCGGATAACGGCATAGAACCGCACACGGCCTACAATAATCTAACCTCGAACTTTGTTGAAATGTTCACCCAAAAAAACCGCTCGCTGTGCCTGTATGCCGTCGTGACGCGAGAGGCCTTCGCCCAGTCGGGAGGACGCTGATGATGATGGTGTGTCTGTACGCCGTCGGAAAACGCCCATCCGCGCGCACGCCTACCTCCCCCGTCAGCCCGCTGTAGAGATTCCTCCAGTGCGATCCGCTATACCCAAATTTATGCGCATCTCTTTTCGATCATCAACAACAACAACAAAGCGCCGCGTGATTCTTTTTTAAATAATAGACTCGCCAACTCGAGGCTGTCGAACAAGAAAGCGGCGGCCTTCGCCATCAATATATCCATACGGGGTCGAGGTAACTGAGGTGTTGTGTGGATTTTGAGCGTCAAAGACGAGTTCTGCGCGGCCCTCCTTTGCTACAGGAGGATTTGACACTTTCGTGGTGGTGGCCAGGTCTCTGCTGGCCGATCCCACAAACGCCTTCGCTTGTATCTGACGTCATCTGGTGGATATTTCTCAACCAGTCCCACCAAAGAAAAAAAAATCAGAAACAGTAAATAACTGGACACCATTTGGCCTCCATCTTGGCGTCCGTCACCCGCACAGAACTGGTTTTCGTTTTCTATTTTCGCTTTTTTTCTTATTCAATTTGCAACTCCTTTCGTACAAGACGTTGCTCGACGGTGTGCTCCATCCGTGTTTAGCGACCGAGGCCTCTTCCATTGTCTGATGATGCACGCACTCGAGCTTTTTTAATTTCTCGTAAGACGTGGTGGTGGCATGGAAGTGCTCTCAGCTTGAGTTGACTTCTTGGAAACATAGTACGGCGTAAAACTCGTCTTATTTCCTCCCCCCCTCTCTCGTTGGATGACGCGCGATTTTTGTATCGTTCTCTCTTTCACTCGTTCGTTTTCCGGTCTCGTGTGATTAGTGGAGTCGTGCTACAGCTACATGGACTTTGACTTTTTTTGTTCTCCCCCCCCCTTCTATCTTCACCCGCCGTCATCTCTTATAAACCTGTTCTGAAGAGGAAGCGCAAATAATTAACGTGTTACCTGACTTCTTTCCACCGATCAATTGACGCTGGCTACGTGCTCGCTGCCATCCTCCATCAGTTCCTCTACCGAGTAAAAATTTGCATCTGTTTGGTAACCGAGAGTTTGCTCTTTCCTCCATTCTCCTTGATCTCTGGAGGTCCTCTGGCTATATCTCTTTTCAATCTTCAATCCAAAGAATAAACTTTCCTTTCAAAAAAGAAATAATTACTACTGTAACTGGCATGTTGATTTGCATTTTCTTGTTCCCACGCTAGTATAATCATCTGACCAGAACCTCCACACTCTCTTTAACAAATCCACCTCCCCATTTAAAAAAACACGTGTGACGTTTGTACCCGGCCCAACTTACCAGACCTTGACTTCTTTTGTCCTGGTGTGTATTGGTGAATTGAAAAAAACACAGATAGGAGTTGTTGTGTAACAACGCCCATCGGCGGCCGAGCGATCACAACGCCCTCTATAGTCGTTCCCTACCAACACCACACGGTCAGTCTGTGTGTGCCTCATTTCGAGCTACCCACGTCCGAACAACATCGGTGAGTCTCCCATCTTTCGTCTGTCTGACCATCCCCCGTCACCTTGAAGTTGGTCCACCAACGCATCAGCTAGAGACATTCCGAACGGATAACCTATTCGACGCGAAACGACTGCGACTTTTCATTTCGTTTTTTTTTTAGGGCGCGTTCTTTTTTATTTTTTTCTGTTGCTCAGCGGCTGGGAAAAAATCTCCAGTGCGCAACGAATTTAATTCTCAGTTACACATCGGTTGAACAGCGCTGAAGTATCTGCATACAGCATACGAATTTCGCGATTCTTTACAATTGTGCGCAGTGTCGTGGTTTTTTTTTTTTACAAATATCGCGTAAATCGTTATTTGAACCGAATTACGAATCGTTGGTGAGATTTTTGCCGACACCCACACACAGACCACGTTACAACAATACAACAACCGAGGAAGGAAACTCTTTTGTTGAGACAACGATAATATTTTTCTTTCCAATTCCTCCGACGAGACCTACTGGTGGATATAGAACACTTGGCACAACCGCAAACATCGTAAATACGAACGTGTCGATTAAGCGGCGGCGAGGCGGGTTTACACGCAAACCACCACCGCGCGCAGGTGTGATAAATAATGTCGTAACTGGCGCGGAAAAAAAAAAGCATCCGTTCCAATATATCGCTAAAAGTACGTAAAATCGTGTCTTCACTTCGCCGACGTGTTGGAGTGGAAGGGGAAAACCATTTTTATTTTTTTCAAAAAAGAAAATAGTGGTTCTGCGTAGAGCGCGTACGCGCGCGCCACATACTCAAAAAAAAAATAGGACTGTATTTTATTATTGGCAGAGAAGTATTAACCAAAATCTCACGAGCACACGCGTAGAATACATTCCCGGTGATCGTTGACCCAATAATAAACGTTTATCGGCTGGAGGATTATATTGTACTCGACCGAACCGATATAGCTTGGTGGCGAACCGATGCCAAGTCGCGTGCGCGGCGGATCTGACACCCCAGTTTCCTACTGCAAACACGTCGTTTGAGACGGGCATCATCGTAGCTCACGAACTCGCTGGCAACCAGTAACTAGTTATTCACAAAAACGGTTCGATCACTAAGCGAGACACGATCTGGTCATCAGTGTCCACGGAAGCAGAATCATCAGAGAGGCATTTTCAAACGGAAACTTTTTCAATCTCTCCGCCGTAATTACCCCGTATGTGCGTTTCTGAACGCGCGGAATTTCATTACTCCGTGGATAGCTGACAATTCGGATAAAAGCTACCATTTTCGATGGCGTCCGTCGCGATGGCTTCTGCCGTGATGACCTGCTTCCTACTCGCGGCCCTCTTCAGCGGAACGTCCGCGCTGAGGAATCAGGGTGATGGAGCGCCGTCTGGCGGCCGACGGTTTCAGCGGGTCGATCCGGGCTCCATGTGGTTCGGTCCGGCTGGCGGTGACGACCGCGACAACCTGGCCACGCCCCCCAACGTCAAGCTGACCATCAACCTGACCAATCCGCCCTCCGAGTCCAACGTCAGTGACTCGAACGGGACCGTGACCACCACTGCAGCCCCTGAAGAAGACGACGATACGATCGTCTTTTACGACGATGAGGACGTGGTCACATCAGTGGAGACGAAAACCTCCACATCACCACCAAAAACCACCACTACCACCACCACCACCACCACTGAAAAACCAACCACAACAACAACAACCCAGGCCACCGTCACCAAGGAGGCGGAAATAGACACCACACCGTCGACCACGGAGGTGTCGCGTCACGAGAGCCGCAGTCTGTGGTCGGGCGCCGGACCGCGTCGTCGGACCGGTCCCTCCGGCGTTCAGACCACCAGCACCACCGTCGCCACTACGGTGGCAGCCCCGCCCAAGACCAAGACGGGGGAGGTGAACTATTGGGATAACGACGGTCCGGCGGATCCGAGCGCCGCGAACGCCGCCTCGGCCGCTAGCGACGAGCAGCACCGGGAAGTGCAGGTGTCGGTGAAGGAGCACGATCGTAATCCGCATCCGTTCGCCTTCTCGTCGGGTGGTGACAGTCAGTGGTTCGGCTTCGGCGGCGGCGGAGGTGGCGGTGGAGGCGGTGAAGGCGGTGGTGGTGGCGATTGGGGATTCTCTAAGTCGCGAGGACCTGGTTCATCAGGTGGTTCAGGTAAATTATGATAATTATTATATTTTAATTATTTCAAATGTACAGAGTGATTCATAAGTTTACGAACCCTCCCGCCGTAGCACCATGAAAAGGGGTTTTTACATTAGAGCTTTTGCTCGGCGAATCTTTGCTTGACGAGAAAAACTTTAATAAGTCATTCATCCTGTAGTATATTTGTGCCAACTTTCACAACAATCCGGTCATTGTTTGCTAAGTTATTGAGTGGAAATTTGGTGGAAAAAAAGGTGGAGGGTTCGTAAACTTATGAATCATAGTGTACAGTGCCATGCCAAGATTTTTCAAATGGAAATATGTTTACTGTGACGATAATTATCTACGATTTGAACACGAATTTTTGAATTCGGTTTTTTGCATGTTGCATCTGTAGCTACAACAATATCTACTTGACAATATATTTTATTGCGAATGTTCTAAATTAAGAAAATTCGTTTAAATGAAACTATTCGATTGTGTTCTTAAACTTCGTAGCATTTATATTGAGAAAAAGTATTTAAAAAAATGTTATGGTTCTATCCAATTGTGACGAAAGGAGTTTTTTGCAAGTGGAAATACTGACATTACATCATTAATGTGTTTTTGAAGTGTTTTCACGTTTGGTGTTCCATTTTCGAAATACTACATGCAGTTGTTCTGTATGAAACAATTATTATTTTTTTAATTCAGAACATTCGTAATTAATTGTACTGTTAAGTGGATATTGTTGTTAACTAAAGATTCTACAACATGCAAAAAAACCGAATTCAAAAATTCGTATTCCAACAGTAGATAATTACTGTCAAATTAAAAATTTACATTTAAAAATCTTGGCCCAATTATTTTGGCATGGCCTTGTACATTTCGATGAATATGAATTCCTATGACTATCGTTGTCTCTTTTATTAATATCGAATCCTATGTTAAAAATGAAATTAAAAATGTAAAAGAAAATTAATTAATTATGTAATTTAAATCATACAATGTGGATAAGTAATAAATATGGCAAATGCACATAATGATTAAATTTTGATAAAATTTTTGACCTCATCATTAGTCAAATGCATACTGAAATTTCATTATGTTAAGTGTAAAAATACATCTATGACGACGTGTAAAACACACAAAGTCGGAAAAGTAATTTCCAAAACGAATTTGTAAATAGCTCCGCCAGTAAATAAATCCGTCAGTTAGAGGAACCAAACACGTTAAAATGCTGCCGACAAATAATAACAACCATTTCTAGTTTCGTTAAAAAAAATCATGTTTTGGTTTTTCGAAACCTCGATTAAAATCATATTTTTTACATTAAAAATGATGACAGATTTCAAGTTTTGTTTTTTTGAAATCACGCTTTGGTTTTTCGAAATATTTAATCTCTTGCATCCCCTGTCCAGGTGGCTTTGGCGGCGGTTTCGGCGGCAGCGGCCCACCAGCGGTGGTCGAAGTGGCCGACTACCAGAGCAAGAGCGTGGACGACATGGGCACCAAGGAGGTGGAGCAAGAACCCAAAGTCGAGATCAAGGAACACGACGAGCTCGGCCCGGTCGGTCCAGTCAGCGCTTCGGACGGCGCCCAATGGTTCGGTGGAGGAGGTGGCGGTGGCGGATCATCCGGCTCACGAGCGCCCTCTTCCGGCGGCTGGGGAGGAATGGGAGGAGGAGGAGGAGGTGACAGCGGTGGTGATCCAGCCGACAACGTGTGGTTCGGTGTGGAAGCAGCCAGCGACTGGAACCCCGTGGCCTCTTCCAGCCACATCCGACGGGAACGGAAGTTAAGCTGGGGCGCTGACGGAAAAACCCCGGCCCCGCCTACCAAATCACCCGACTACGAGGAGTTGGACATCATCACGGCCCCTCCAAAGTCAGCAGCTGGGAACGGCCCCGACGTGTTCAGCTTCGTGGTGGACGCCAGCTTTGGCGGTAACAGCAACCGGAATCTAAAGAAGGCGTCCGACCGTGGATCGGCGGATAGCGTGGATATTATTACCGCAGCGCCACCTGCTGGAAAAGAGAGCCGTAGTTCGGATTTTACATGGTTCGGCGTGGACGGTGATCCGGGCGAGGCGCGAGTACGGGACGAGCGGGGTCCGCCAGAGGGCGCGTCGGTGATCGTCGATGAGCCGCCGCCACCACCACCACCACTGAGGGCGCTCCGACCGTCAGCTGATTTCCGGCGACCGATTGACGAACGGCGACAGTTCTTTGTCGAATCGCCACCACAACCACCACCGCCCCCTCAATTTGTGCCCATCGTTGGACGTAATAGGGTTCCATGGGGATTAGGGCCGGGTTCGGAGGAGATCCCGCCGCCGAACCGCCGACCATTTTTTAATCCCAGGCCGGCCCCCAGGGTGGAATTTCCAAATGGAGGCGATGCCAGATTCGGAAATCCGGAAGTGGGCCCACAGGTGGTTGTTGTGGCGCCACGAATTGATGCTGGAGAGGTGCAGGGGATACCGGAAGTTCGACACCGCCCACCTCCCGGACCAATCAGACCGGAAATGCGGCCGCGCCCACCGCCACCACCACAACCACCGATAGAAGTGAGTAGGAATGATGACAGAGACCGTGTGCGGGTGGTTGAAGCGTCGCCGACAGTGGACAGCGATGACTACTTCTTGGAAGAGACGGACGAGACTCAACCGGAAATAGTAGCCAACTCCGCCTCCGATCATGTCTTCAGCACCACCGCGTCCATCTCGACCTCCACTGCACGTCCACCACCAACAGCGGCCACCGTTTCCAAGATGGCGGCTGTCTCCAGCAGCAGCAGTAGCGTGGTCACCTCCAAGTCTGTGGTCACCGCTACCTCACCCATGGTCACCCCACCCTCCACCACCACTACCACGACCTCCACCATTAAACCCAGACCATCAAGACCAGCCATCATCACCTCTCGAACATCAGCTTCTCCCATCACCACAACCGTGACTACCACCACCACCACCACCACCACCACCAGCACCAGCAGGCCACCGGTCACCAGTACTACGACCACGCCGCCAACACCATCAACTCCCAAATCCACCCCACCCACCCGCTACTTCTACAAGGACGAAGGCATCGACCAGAACAACGTAAGCAGAAAGACTGGAGACAACGACGAAGAAGAAATCGAGTTGTCGCTGGTCGAACTGACTCCCTCGGTGGTGGTCGAGCTGGACAGCAATGCCACCTCTGTGCGTGCCGGCCGGAAATTCGGCCGCCTGCCGCCGACCACCAACGGCGCCGCCGCCTCCGACATGCCGTCCGTGGTGGTGGACGACCGCGTCCGCATCAACGACCTCAACCCCCGTGACCCTGGCCACGTCCACCTTGACGCCAACACCACCGACACCAACTTCTCCCTGGCGGCTGCCACCCGTGATACATCCGACACCTTCCCTCATCTCCTCTCTGCGGATACTTCCGGTGGATCTCCATCCAGCCCCACCAGCGGACTATCCACGGAAAATCTTGCCTACGTCTTGGTTGGTGCCTGTTGTGCTCTCTCACTCATCAGCCTTCTCATCGTGGTGTCCATCGTCCGTTACCGTCGTCTGCAGCGCCGCCAGCGGCTAGCCCAGCAAAAAGGTTTCCACGGCAAGCATTCGCCAGTCTACTCCCCCACTTCCTACCCGCATTACCCGCGGCCACAACGCGAATCCCGCCTGGCCAACCTCAATCCGGTCACCTGGCTGGATCGCTCCTACGGCGGGGAAACCGGCCGACCCCAGCTACCCGCCGGCGCCGTGGTCCCCGCCGTGGACCTGGCTCCGTCCAACAGGGGGCGCTTCTGGTTCATGGGGCGCAACAAGCAATCGCCCTACTCCCTGTGCGACCAGCACCTGTCCTACTGCGGCAATCCGGGTTACAATCACGACGCGCCTATCACTGGCGATTACATGAATCTGACACAGGGGGTGGAGACCCAGCCCCTGGCCGCGCCGGCGCCGGTGGGATCGCACCCAGCGGGCGGGAAGGGCGCCACCTATCGGAGTGGATTCAACTCGGGCGCCGATTTGCGTCACGCCTCCGGTTTGGAGTCCATGAACAAGGGAGAGATGATCTACTGGTCGTCGAACAACGAGCAGCTCATATGACTAGACGGCCACCAGCAACACGCCAGGGGGCGCTCCTGCATGTTCACCCAGTGAACAACTACTTCCGGTGGCCTAACTGGCACGCCCCACCTTTTTGACCTTCGGTTTGGACACTGGACAATGTCCGAGGTCGATGGATCGATCGGATGGCCGATGTCTGGAGTAGGGGGTGTGTCCAGCATCCATGATGATTGGAAACACTGGCCATTCAGAAATGTTTTGATTGCATACTGGACATAGCCATATTGGCCATAGTATGTAAGCCTGGAAGAACTCTAGAAGGCACAATCCCGTGCTTTTATGCCCGTGGATAGGTTTCGATCGATTGAAATCCTGGAATGGATGCAATTCCAAGATGATGGCCAACGTCCTGGAATGGAATGAAACGAAAATTCCTGACATGAATAGCAAATTTTCTAAGCAGAAAGAATAACGTGAAATGACGACTACGAATATTTTCTGTCACGGATTTACCACATTATTTTTTATCGTGGAACCAAACCAGTTAAAGACGTACAATCACGTGATTCCAAGATGATGGCTAACGTCTTGAAATGGAAGGAACCGACGGATTGCTGATTGCAAAGTTTCTCGACGGAAAGAATAACGTTTAAAGACGGGACTTTTGACAGACCTTCTTATTTTATGGTAAAATCAAACCAGTTGATGACGTATAAGTAGAACATGCGCTAGAAACCCGCGAATTAAAAATAAAATAATAATAATAAATCAACCTCGCTACGAAAAAAAAACCCTGCCAAAATCGAGTTTGCTAACAAAAGTGCCTACAACATTCGAAATTCGTGAAAATCGTGTCTCGTTAAGAGAAAGAGAGGAAAGAAATGTTACGTTTGTGGTCGATTTAGTGACAAGGTGCGATTAGAGGTTGAACACGAACATTAATTTTTCCGCGGAATTTGTGACTAATGGCAACGACACCTCATTGAGAGCGAACGCGTCTGACATTCGGAACACCTCGCTCACGCCTCGGTACTATCGTTTTTGCCCGTCCTATACACTTGGAAATGCGTGACACGGGCGTGCGAGACCCACCAGCGCCCTCGCGCGGTCAAAATCGCGCGAGGGCGTGAGTCGGCGGTGATGGAAGGGGAAAGTTGCGATTAAAAAGCACGAGCGAAAAGCCGTGCCCGGTATTCGCTAGGAGAATACCAATTATGTGTATGGAACGGGGGGGGGGGGGGATTG
>JAUJYS010006021.1:0-10614 GCA_033995665.1 Melogona broelemanni | reverse complement strand
GATGATAGATATACAGTGTTGGGTTCGTTTCTTTTGAAAAGGAACCTGTTCCAGTTCCAATTCCTTAGATGAAAAAGGCAAGCAGTTGCCGTCTCAGTTCCTACATAATCAAAAAGGAATCAATTCCAAGAAACGGACCTTTTCCGTTCCGTTCCTTCCTAACATTGTAGATTCGCTACTATATCGAATTGGTGATGTAATTAAAATATTAGCGAATATAAATGTTTGCGTTATTACACTTTGAAAGGAAATATTTGCAGACAGTTGGCTACGCTGTGGAAAAACTGTCTAGCAGGAGGAATGCATTAGTATGTCAGTTTTCGTTAATGTCAACATCGAGGAAACTCCCAACAGCGCAACTATCTATCTTATTCACATAATAAATAAATTCATCACGTATGACATAAGGAGGAGGATGGAAAGAGTGAACTGGATTGACAGACTGACTAATGAGACAGTTCTGGCAAAAGTGAGAGAAGACAGAAAAATCCTCAAAATTATAAAAATCAGAAGAATGAGATATCCGGATAGGACATGCCTTGCGTCATGGGGACCACAAATTAGAGTTTTAGAGGGGAGAATTCAAGATAAGAGAAGAGCAGGTAGGCCAAGAAATGACTTTGTATCCCAGTTACGCCAAGACACAAGCTTTAAACACTACTATGAAGTGAAAGAAAAGGCGGAAAATAAGAAAGAATTGAGAGATATAGCCCATTGCTGTTAAACCAGTCACAGGACTGACTAACCATTAATTGATTGACGTATGACGTCACTCGAAAAATACCATGTGCATTACATCAAATCGCATAATGTTCATCAAGTCAGCGAATCGGCCCAGTTGAAGAGCACTTGTCCATGGCGTCACCAAAATAATGGAAACAGGTCTGTTGGTACCCCTACAAATAGCTGGTTCCATTATTTTGGCCTACCCCTGTATCTTCCAATGCAAGCGAATGACTAATGAAATGCGAATGTGTTGCACCATCTAGTGAGCACTTACCGCAACTGAAGAGCGATTTCTTGACGGCCAGTTGTTGAGCGCTGTCGGTGGATTTGGGTGGGTTGACTCCCCAAACAAATTGATCCTGTTGTGGTTGGTAGCCAGGAATGGACCTAACTCGGTTGACAGGCGCTCGAGGGATGCCCCAAAACCACAGAGCGTTGTCGGCGGTCGCCGCTAGGGTGAAGGTGGCGCCACATGACACCATCTGTCAATGACAAAGAATGATTGAAACTATACGTGCCGTGTGGCAAAGTGGTTGACGTGTAGTATGACTCTTAGTCAGTGTTAGGTAGGAACGGAACTGAAAAGTTTCGTTCCTAGGAACTGGTTCCTTTTTTGAGTAACTTATTTTTTAATTTTTGAGGAACTGGAACGGGAACTGGTTCCTTCTGTGTTTAAAGAGTTCCTTGTGTTTTAACCTTCAATTTTCTATGAGTGTAATTTTCCAAAGTGTGTCGACAGCAGAATAATTTTCCGCTGAAGAATCTAAATTATTTGTGGACACAGCTCAAAATATTTTAAAAATGTTAAAAGATTTTGATCCGTGTCCGCAAATTCTTTAGATTAGTTTCCGCAAATATCCATTTGGTGTCATCATGAACGTAATCAAACAAATAAAATAAACACATAACACCACTTCGCAACTTTTCATAAATATTTTTTAAACAAAGGAAAGGAAAAAAACGAAAATGGTCCCGGTTCCTTTTTAAAAACAACTAGGAACGGCCAGATTCCTTATAATTTCTGTAGAAACTGGAACGGGTTCCTTTTTTCATTGGAGTAACAGGAACTGGAACTGGTTCCTATTCAAAAGGAACGAACCCGACACTGATAATGAGGTACGTTCAGTACCCGACTCACATTGACAATTCTATCGTCCATGTCGTCAACGATCGTGACCTCGCGACCATCGTTTTGGTGTCCGCATCCTGATTGGCCGAAACTGTTTGACCCCACTGTCACCACTTCGCCGTTGTCCAATAGAAAAGCACTGTGACGTAAACCGAGGGAGACGTCGACTACAGAGCCGGGCATTTTGCTGATTTTTCTGGGCGTCAAACATTTATTCACAGTTGTCTGCAAACAGATATTCGATAAGAAATTAATTTAAACAAAACATCGTGAAGCCTTTAAGAATAACGTGTCTCTTAGTATAGGAAAATCTAAAGTCAATGAGAAAGGTAACGCTGCCCCTTGCTAGTGAGCAATCACACATTGATCGCCATGCAATATGTGCCATTGATGTCTAGTACGGCGCAACAATAACAAATAATTAAAAATAGCCCGTGAGTGATATTTATTTAATTAAATATCAAATTAAAAATAAAACAGTTGAGTTAGATTGCAAACTTGCATATTAGATCTTATTGTAAATGGAAGTTTTAAAATGTATTTCTATTTAACTGTATTTTACTACCTCATTTATAAACTTGATATTTAGCTTATTATAAAATGCAGTACATGAAGTCGTGACTCACAGAATTTTACAGTCATTCGTGAATTTTATAGTAATAATATCACTGGTATTTCTAACAGGTAGTAGAAAAATATCTAAACCAAATTTTAAAAGGTGAAAGCCTCTGATGTGAAGAAACTAACATTTCTTAATTTATTTCGTTTCTGAATAAAGACACAGTTCGAAATAAATTGGAACAAGCATTGTGCAACTGGAATTTAATTCTGTAGCTGCAAAATGCCAACAATTTCAAACAGATTTGCGGCTCTCTTTTGGCCAGTGTTTCCCAAACTTTTTGACTCGCCCAGACCATTTTAGAACCAATTTCAATGGCCGGAGACCTTTAGAGACCACTAATTTTAATGGCGGAGCCCTATGTCATAAAAGGGAATGGCGTTTTATTATTTATTTTATTTTCAAGGAGTGGCCGCGGTGCCCCTTGGAAATGGTCGCGGAGCACAGTTTGGGAAACGAGGTTCTAAGCGAACGCGTTTTCAAGAAATTTGGGGCGCGTCCTACTTTTCTCCACGTCCAAATATTTGAGGCGGCGTCGAGCGAAAGTTTATTATTGTCGTTGGATCCGCAGGCATACGCGTGGCGACCGCCGGCCACCAAGAAGACGGTTCCATCGGATCCGCATCTGACATCACGGAGCCCTGACACGGTCTCGGGGAACGTTATCTCCAGCGGCGAACATCTTCTCCTCCGTGGAATGCAAACAAAAATGCACAATGGTGTGAATAGGAGTTATCCGAGGTCTCCACTAATAGTTTTTTTTTTTTGGAAATGCGATTTGTGAAACATCTGCTCGTGTTTGCGAAAGACTTGAATAACGGATGTACCGTCGAGGTTGTACCCATATTGAATGAATATTGAATGTTTGCGTAATAGAATATAAAAATCACGAAATGCTAGTCAGCAGAACGATGCGACATTTAGAGCTTAAAAAAAAATAGTCAAGGGATTGATATTTTCCAATACCAGTCGGTGGATTGAATTGTAAATAAAATTAAAACTCGGCTATAATCTGAAAGATGTTGTGGTCTATTGAAGAGGCCCATTAATTCTTAGAAACTTATCAAAATGGAAAAATATTTGATTTTCTTGTAGTATTTTTTTAAAACGTTTTTACCTTTCACAGGTTAGTTCAGAGTAGGTTGGGGTAATTTTGACTTTTAGATATTTTTTCAAAATAGGAAAAACATAATTTATTTTACTGATTTTAGGATGTTTAAATGAGCGAATTTTGATTGTTGTTATCCAGTCAGGTTGGTTATATTTTTGTTCCATCACCTAGTCTGTTTGACCTCAACTTTAACATCCGTCCGAGATTCTTTGTTTAAATCTGTTTAATTTAACACAAATTCAAATTTAAAATTATAGATTGTGTATATGAAACCCACTTGTTTTCTTCGTCACCTTGACCCAATCGACCGTCGCTTCCTTGACCCCAAGAAAAGGCCCACTTCTCACCACCAATGACTACCACGTGGTGTGGACCACAAGACACGCTGCTCACTTCAAGACTACAAGAAATAAATTATCTTGATAATTAAAACAACTCCAGGAATCGATAGGAAAGAAATTGAACTAAGATAGCTAAATGCGGATCTTCATACCACAAGAGTTTTTCCAGTATTTTTGGCTTGAATTGATTATTCCAGTCGTCGTGACCCAGACAACCCTTTGACCCGTCTCCGCAGGTCATAAGGATCCCGTTGGTGCAGGCGAAAATACTGAACCGATCGCCGCACCCGATTCTAAATGAATAGTCACCACAAATTACTTTTATCTTCTAATTACAGAGCTACGAAGATCAGTGCGCAGCGTCTGGTCACTGGTCATTAGCTTCTAACGCGTCATTAGCCTTTAACCTTAGCCAATAATGTTCATTGCGTTTTTCCCCAACTACAATTAGAATTAAGTTTAAATAATTTAACCAGGAAATTACCTAAAACAATATGTTTAACGCAGCAAAATTTTAATATCAAAATTAGATTTGCGCTTATGTTTTTAATTGCCTACGAACATTTTCGACTCCAAGCTCTTCTCAATGGTAATATTACCTAGCCTATTCTTTAACTTATTCTTAACAACTTCTTTATAGAAAGGTATACAGTTTTCTTTCGAGCGTAAGACTAGAGTTGAGTTTGGGGTGCCTTGTGGAAGCCTACCATTACGAAAGGTGTCTTACTTGTTGACATTCTTTCCCTTGAAGGTTGTAACCAGCCGAGGCCTTTCCACATAAGTCACCGAATCTTCCAAGCCCAACTGTCCTTTGCTGTTGTCACCCCACGCAAACACCTGTCCGTCCGTTGTCAGGGCTAAGGTGTGACTGGAACTAATGGTCAGCTGTTTGGGCAGAACAAGTGGAAATCGAGAGATCGCTTGTCTAGCTACTCGCGTCTTGCTCCCCTCCCCCACCTCCCCAAAATCGAGTCTTTCTTTTATAACCCGATCAAATTGACTGTTAGATGTTCTTGACAAACTTTTATTCAAATTCATTTAGCATTGTCACAGCATTGTCAGTATGTAATGTACCACTGGTACGTAGAAAGGTAAACACTGTGATACATTATTTGTTTATTAATGTTATTTTTATTTTTAAACTGTTCACCGGCATAGAGGGATCTTAATATTTTATATTATTATTTTCTTATAATTAGTCATATTGTTTATTTGTTTAATATTTTTTTAAACAGTTGAACACTACCATTGTTTCAGTCGTCGGTTTCAGCGTTGTTTAAGGCCAATTGGACTTCTAGTTTTCGTATTTCATACAGTTTTTCCTCTCATTATGCGTTTAGTGCGACTGAATCTATTTAGTTTCGTTTCGTTCATTAATTAAATGATTCATTTGAACTTGGCCATATCAATCGAGCGATCGAAGGGTACGTTTAACATTTATGACATCTTAATTACAAATCGCTATTTCGTGAGTATAAGCGGGTAAGCTGATATGTGACGCACCCCAACACGATCGCGATTGTTCTATAGTACTATGCGTGAAATTTATCGAACACGCGTGCACTACACTACGTTATCGACAATCGATCTAAGAGAACGTCTTTCTTGGCATGGTCTAACGCCACAAGATGTTAGCCAAGTTTCCGAGAAACGATTAGGGTTACGCAAGAAACTCGTAAAAGAGGGAGCGCGTGTACACGCAAAAGCAATTTGGTGGTGCGAAAATTTGCATCTCTCCTGATTAGCATTTAATGGTTTGCTTAATTGCTCTTAGCTTTGCTCGAAAATGGTCCATTATTTTTCTAGTGCATACACATCGCTCAGCAGATGTCACATCTAATATCGGGCCGTTCGAACCTATCAATAGGGAGTATATAACGTATCAACCTAGAAAAAAAAACTGATTAGAAACTTTTTTAAAGGGAAACGCGGTGCTTTCTCCTCTGCAATGCACCGTTTTGCAGAGATCAAGAAGCAACCCCCTGAAATTGTTTTCCCCACATAGCTTAGCTTCTGCAGCCTTTTGCGTGTGAAATTAGGCAGATAGACGTTTCATTTCATTATTACTTACTTGTCGAATAGTGTGTTGTGGTGGTAAGGGCACCGGCAAAAGATTAATGGACCCTCTTTCAAATTCTATTTTCATGAGAACTGATCTAGGATCAAACAAGCAATTATTGTAATTATAAACGTGTTTTATTTAACAAATGGCATTAGTGATGTCATAGTTTAAAAAAATTCTGAATTTTCCCACAATGTCGCTTAGTATTTTTTAAACATATATTTTTGGTCGTTAATTTAAATATTAACGCCTATTAAGTTGAGCATTTTAATTTACCGAAGTTTTCTGGCCACACTTTGTCCAAGCCGATTCTGGTCTTTATCATCATCGTTGCACATTTTTATTAACTGAAGAAGAAAATGTTTTTAAAGAAAAATAATTACAACATCATCAAAGATGCTCAACATGATTAATTTATATACTGTAAGTGCGTGAGCACGCATAGATAAATACCGAGTAAATACAAATTGTTTATTAAGATTTATTCAAATACATTTCCGCACTATCAGGCATTTGAATAAATGATAGTTTATTTGGTTATCTGCTCGACATCATTTGCATAAACAGTAGGCAACTATTGACGAACTGAATAATTTCGTTTACGTGTGGGATCTTGTTTTCAAATATGTCTTTGGCAGTCGGCCGAAACAGCGGTTCCTTTTGGAGCATGTCTCTGATCAATTGACGGAAATCGTTAGAATATTCCCCTCTGATTGGTGCGAATTGTCCCTGTTCGAAAAAACGGGTTGTTTATTAAATTAGTCTTTGTTGGGATTGTCGTTATTCCCTTTAGGCCACGCGCAGAATAAAAATTGATAATGCCAACTTTGAAGTTCGGGTGTATTTTTAATTTGCACCACTTTTAATTAAACTTCGTTAATTCTGCAAGAATAACAGTTTCGGTAATATCTACCCGTGATGATGTGAATCTCAAAAAAATAATGTTCAGTTTTTAGCTGTTTTGTCATGCCAGTACGCATAAACAAAAAAACACAGTTGCACATTTTTATAACCAGTGGTGGCTGTATCTTTTTTATTTTTTTTACTTTTCCGTGGTAAAGTGTGCCATGTGGCGCTTAATTATTTACTTACGTTGACTATTTTATGAACTAGGGCTGGCAAATTGGCTCCTTCGAAGGTCTTGTGCAAACACGCCATCTCATAGGCGACGCAGCCGAGACTCCAGATGTCTGATTTTTCGTCGTACTGTTTGCCATCGCACTAAAATTTACGAGAAGAGAAATGATTTGTAGGCCGAATAGCAAAATAGATTTCATTACAATTTTGGTTCTATTTTTTAATTCCAATTTTTGGTCTATTTTTAAGTGCAATTTTTGTTCTATTTTCAAGTACATCTTTTGATCTATTTTTAAGTTAAATTTGTGGTCAATTTAATTACAATTGTTGTTCAGAATTGTAAGAGTTTCAGAATTGTTCGTAATTAAATTACAATTATTGTTTGATTCGGAATTATAATACAATATTTACCATTTCGGGACTGATGTAGTAAGGAGTTCCCACGAGAGTGTTTTTTTCTATCACTTGAGAATTGACGACCTTTGAAATTCCAAAATCTCCCAATTTGATGACGTCACTTTTGGTTAGAAAAATGTTGGCTGTTTTCAGATCCCTTTCAAAATAGAGAGAACATGGATTTTTATTACGTTTTTATTGCTCGTATATTATGGTCATGTGTATTGGCCGATATTAGATAAGCATAGACTCGATTAAATTGATTCGGGAGTTCGTCAACCTGTGCAAAATGTGTTTGTCGTGCATGTGGCTCAATGCCGATGACATTTGATCCAGAAAGGTCAGGACTTTTCGTTCTGATAGCGGAATTTCCAGACGAGACAAATACTGTTGCACATTTCTGTAACGATTATAACAATTGTTATTACATTCAATTGTAAATCGGAATTAGAAAATAAGAATAAAAATAAGATTGAAAAAAATGCTGCGCTCTAGACACACAATTGATGAAAGCGTATAATTTGTTATTTCCGTGTATAAAAGAAACTTCATTCACTATAGATAGTTTCAAAGTTTATTGTACAGGGTACTGCAAAAGATTTTACCCGCCGTCAGCATATTCCATGGCGATCAACAGTGAGCCATTTTTCTCGAAGCTGTCGAAATATTCGATGATGTTGGGATGATTCAATGTGGCCAAAACGTTTGTCTAATATCAGGTGACGTTGCATTAAAAATAAATGAAACAATATGCCATTCAATCTCACCATTTAACAGAGAACATTTTTGTGACAGTTGCAATTAAAAATAATATCATGTTTTACTACCTCATTTAGCGCCATCTGTCGCTCGTGAGCCGACATGTTCAGCACATTAACTCTCTTGACGGCTACCATGACGTCATCCTTCGAACGACGGCATAGAACCACCACGCCAAAGGCACCTATCCAATTAAAAATAAAATCCTATTAAAAATAGTGTTCTAATTCAATGTTTTAAAAAATTAATTTAAATTATACGGACACGTACGGCCGTTTAGTCCAGTCGGTAATGCTTCCGACTACGGTACGGACGGCCCCAAGTTCGATTTTCGACAGACTCTCGTTTATTCGACAAGCCGCGGTACTGGTGTCACTCTTGAGCTTCCATTAGGGAGTCCAGAGCTTAGGGGTGGTTCCTGCAGCCTGGCTATACCAGCTGTCATTCCCCTCCCTTCCCTGCCACTCACATATCTCCATAGAGACACGAGGGTGAAGTAGTGATTAACACTACGGTGATTAAAAATAAAATAAACTCGAAAGCTTTTAGGGATTTTTAATTACTTCCAAGACATCTGTGCGTTTTAAGAACTTGTTCTGACTTCTATGAAGTTAAAAATTACTTCACATTTTCTTTTCAGTTTTGACATGCGTAGATTGCAGTTTTGCATTTGAGTCAGAATAGGAAAAAAATTTATTTTGGCTATAGTGGCACTATAAGACTATAACCTATTTTAATAATTTCAAGAGTCGTTTTTTTCAACCCTAACTATCAGATATCAAGTATTTAATTACCTTTTCCCAGTTCTCTGATCTGTTCGTAACCGGAGAACTCTACATTGTCGCCCGAGATATTGTTTGATGGTAATCCAGTCTTTTTGGCGGCATCTATGGTGAGTATTGGTTGATTCGGATTATCAAGTAGAGATAAACGTCTTTCTGGCATCTTGTACTGCTACTCCTTCAATATCACAAATAAGCAAGATTTTTTTCTGTTGGCTTTTTAACAGTCGATTGAAAATTACGATCACCAGATAAAAAATGAAATATAAGTTTTGAATACTGACTATTTCAATGTGAACACGGAAAATTGGCTTTAAATTTGACATAGATAAAATCGAGTTGTTTTGTAATGCAATTTTGCCCAATGTTTCCTATATATCTGATGTGCATGAGCTACACATGTATATATGAAACATGTATTTCAGGTAAATTCCTGATAAGCGTTATTCATTCTAACATCAAGAAATATTTGCGATATTTTCAGACCGTTAACGATAGACGTACTTTCTAATCTCTTAGCAACTTGGCTGGTGCAACTAAACTCAAGAGACAAATGTCGAATCGTTCAACACGGTGATTACCAAACTTATAGACGCAAATAATAGCAAATATTTTCTGTGACAAATTCACTTACCCAAATAAAAATTCAGTAATACAATTATATCAATAATAATCAATTGGCTCAGTAGGTATGGCAACAATCTACTGACCGGGTGGTCCCGGGTTCGATTTCCGTCGCCTAAATATTGCCTAAGTAACACGAAGTGATAAGTGATCTCCTGAAGTGATATTCACTCAGTGAGGAGTATTTCCCCACTAAAAAAATATTGGTTGGTGAGGGCAAGAAATGGTCCAACCAGTCTCTGCTCCCACATGATTCACTCCGCAAATCTTTATCGATTATTTATGTGGCTAGTTTGGTATCCGCTTTGCGGTTGGACACAATTCTGTTGACACTGGCTACTTAACTGGCGATAAAATTCCCGATGAAGTAGCGTAGCAACAAGCGAGTCAACACTGGGGAGTAGGGATCAGGGAAAACGCGTTCCGGTCGTCAATAATGGAATGCCTACACATGAACGCAAATGTACATTCAGAATAGACTCTCTGGACTCCCTAATGGAAGCACAAGGGTGACACCAGTACCGCGGCTCGTCGAAAAAACGAGAGCCTTTGCCGGGAATCGAACCCAGATCCGCTGGTTGGCGAGCGAGCACGCTACCTCTCGGTCACAGCGGATGCACAATTCAAATTAATTAGACCTTAATAGAAGTTTTTTTACGAGTATTTTAAATAATGACCTTATTTAGAAAATAAAAATTGTACCTTTGTGTGGAGTTTGACCTCAATATTTTATTTGTGCGTCTTGTGTCATCTATGTTTCTACGCATACATAAGTTTGGATTTTTTTTACCTCAATATATTTTGCAATTTTTCCCGTTAACTGAAAAAAAAGTATATAACGAGGCATTCTATGACATCAGTTAGGTTTTACAAAACATCTACAAGTACAGACTGTATTAATATCCTTCATGAATTTTTTTTTTTTTTTTAAAGTCACCGTAGCGCCTAGTGCACCACAGGACTACTGCATCCTCGTGTCTCTATGGAG
>JAUJYS010006020.1:0-10615 GCA_033995665.1 Melogona broelemanni | reverse complement strand
TATGCCAAAAGAGTGCATCAACTAGAATTTAAAAGAGTGCATCAACTCGAAATTAAAATAATGCATCAACTAGAAATTAAAAAAGTGAATCAATTCGAAATTAAAAGAATGCATCAACCAAAAATTGAAAAAGTGCATCAACTAGACATTAAAAGAGTGCACCAACTAGAATTTAAAAGAGTGCATCATCTAGAAGTTGAAAGAGTGCATTAACTAGAAATTAAGTGTGCATTAACTAGAAATTAAGTGTGCATCAACTAGAAATGGATCGACAATGGAAATACTCAGTAACACTGAAGTTACTTCGAAGAGAGAGATACAGCTGTATATCTGTGACTAAAATCTAAAGACATAATCTTGACTTACCTCGGATCATGCTCTCGCCAGTCGACTCTGGAACATAAACACCGGCGCTGGTCTTGAAGAAAGCGTCCACATCAATGGTCAGATCGTACTGGAAATAGATACAAAGAACTTTATAAGTTGCGATCCCCTGGGTGCTGGAAAGGTAAATTAACAGAATCCAAGAGTTCAACAGTGGCCATCAAGAGGCAAAACTCACATCGTTGGTGGGGTTCACGGTGCTGGGCTCATAGTACAGCTTGAAGGTGGTGGGTCGCAGAGACGGGTAGAAGATCAAGTAGTCGTGAATGTGCAGCCATGCGGTGGCGAATCGGTTGAAGATGTTGTAGCTGTGGTCGTAGGAGTCGAAGGTGCGGCTCATGCGGGTGAAGAAGCTGGTGATGAACTTGTAGTAGTAGCTGAATCCCTTCCACATGTTCTGCTGCTTCAGGTACACGCGAAGTCCGGCGCCGAAATATTTCTGACCAAAACTGTACTCGACCTGGTCAATTGGATGATAAAGGTGATGTTTTTACATGAAACAATGAAATACCCACTGTAGTTCTATGTCATGGTTGCGGCTAGAAGTCACCTGTGCTCCGATCCAATTTTTAATTTTCTTTCTAATTTCATTTGACTTTCAAAGATTCAACAATGTCCTTCAGCAGTAATTTACCTTGTGGGGTTCCTCGAGGTACATGATGGGCTTCATGGTGGGCTCCTTGGTAAGGGGCACCATGTTGGTCTCCTTGTCGGTAAAGGTGAAAGGCTTCACTTTGTACTGGAACATCTGGTAGGGTGTCTTGCTGGGCACGTAGTTAATGTGCAGTTTCTTCACGGTCAGGTCGTAGTCGATGTTCAAGTTGAGCGGGATCTTAGAGGTCATGTCGTGGGTCACTCCGTAACCGTAGGTGTTGAACATGGGTGTGCGGATACCGACTTCGGTTACAATCTGGGTGTGCATCCTAGTTGGGTTAGAAAAATTAAAAAATATAGTTAATTCTAAGAAATGAGCTTGGAAAGAATTAAACGACAAAGTAAATTGTAAAAGCTCAACTCATAGGGAATTTTTCAAATGTAGCCTTAATGGGTTCAAAATGTATGAAGCCCACCCAACTTACATTGTGGTCAGAGCAGTGGCAACCTTAATGTTGGTCGGTTTCTTGAAGCTGCGATCCTCAGGGAAGAAGCCTGGCTGGAAGTCAACCTTGAAGTTACCGTTGACACCAATGAAGCCTGGAACCTGGACGCTGAAGGACAAGGGGAAACCGATCTCGGTGGGCACCTCGTACATGATGTCGGCGAGCAGGAGCATTCTGCGGTAGTTGACGGGGAATCCGTCACGGAACATCTTGGGCAGCTCCTTGGGCAGGTAGAAGTATCCGTTCTCCTTGTAGGAGGGAATATCGTTCTGGTTGAAGAAGCCGGCCGTGGTGATCTGACCGAAGGCGCTCATGGAGTAGCTACCTTCCATGGGCTCGTGATGGCGGGTCTTGATGTTCACCTGGTATTCGTGAAAAAAACAAATTTATGAAACAATTGTTCTTGTTCACTTTGACTTCAGAACCATTGAATTTGAATGTTACGTTGTTTGGCTAAAAGGCAATTTTTCTATATTTTGGCTGGTTTTTCTGTGTAGAATAGATATTACTCACTGCTTGTTTGATTTCGTCGAGTTCCTTCTGCACGGTGTCAACATTTCGTGGATGACGACGGAACATGTTCAACAGGGATTTGTTCATGTCTCCAGGGGCGAAGATTCCGTCAGGGCCGAACACTTGCTCGTAGATTTGAGAGAATCCATAAGCACTGGTATCCAACTGTCGAATATACAAATCGGATTATAAAACAAACTATAATTTCCTTTGACAACTATTTTTTTTTTTTGGCAAGATCAATCCTCAATAATGCAAGATAAATCCTTAATATTAAGAGACGGTATCAAGGTCAAGATAAATCCTGCCCAAGCAAAATAAAATTGTGACGTACCGAGAAGTAGTTAAAGTTGTATCCCATGATGTGAGCAGACTGTTGAATGTAGAAGTTCTCGGGAATCATGGACTCGTTGGATCCCCAGTAAGAGACGAAAGTCTCACCACCGAAACCATACTTGTCTGCATTAAAATATAAACAAATAGCGTTAAATCATTGTTTATAACAAGGCATACACTGTAGTCAATGTAGCGCCACATTGCGGCCAACGGTTAGCAATCACGCATAGCATGCGAGCTATGCGAGGAAGCAAATTTGAACCTGAGTGGGCAAAATGGTTTTGGCAAGAAAAGAGTCCGTGGCTGATATATTAAAAAAATATATCTATACCAGGTATACTAATAAGATTATGCTCAATTCCTGCCAATGTAATTTTTTTTAATAATTTTCATATCAGTTAATTGGCCATAATAAAACGGCCATCTGAGTTCAGACTATTATTTACTGGTAAAGCCATGCAAATCAAAACCACATACTAACCGTTGAAGTAGTTGAGCAGGATCATTCGAGAGTAGTGGTATCCGGTGGAAGATGGAGAAGTCAAGAATTCCAAGACCTTGCGAGCGTTCTTACGCCTATTTAAAAAAAAAAAAATATTTTCAAAATTCATTAGAACGGTTCATTAATGAAACACTTAGAAATCTTCAAATATGATAAAAACTTAGTTGGTAATGGGGATAGTAAAAAACAAAAAAAAACTTACAGGCTCTGGTGGCATGGGTTGGTGCTGTTGGCGTAGGCCACGAGCGAGCTGTAGACGTAGTTCTGCACTTGCATGCTGGGGTCGGAATGCAGATTAGCGCTGACGCTCTCCCACAGGGGGAAGCCGGGTCGGGCTCCAAGCATCAGTTCGTAGGCGGCCATACGGATCTTCTCACCCTCGCTGTGGTTGAGGAACACGTGGACGGCAACAGTCAAGACCTGAAAAAAGCAATTTATTTGATAAATACAAATGTTGTGTCTCTCGCGTCGTCTCCGGAACCCGACCTTCGATCCCCCGACACCTGATGACTTCAGGGAGCAGGGGAAAAAATTGCAAGACTCACCTCCTCACGGAGCTCATGAGCATAAGCGTACATAGCCCAGAAAGCCTGGAGACGCACAATGCGCGGGTAGTGGACCTCTCCGGTAGCGATGGGCCTGAGGAAGGTGTATGTGTCGGTGAGAGCTAGGTTGGAGGCGACCTTGATGAACAGCATCTGCTCCCAGGTGGTGGTGGCTTCTTCCAGCTTGGTGTGAACCAGCTTGACGTATCGCTTGCAGGTCTCGGATCGCACACGGTGAACGTGGTCGTGGCCATGGTTGAAGGAGGGCTCGTGCAGGCTGGAGGTGCGCTCGCATCCGCGGTGGACGAGGGTACCGAAGGCCAACCACAATCCCTTGTACAGCTTGGGCTTGACGGTCTTGTCAACGGTCTTGATGGTGATCTGAAGAAGAGAGAACGAGACACCATTAAAAATATGTTTTCAGGAACCGGGAAATATAGGCATGGAATTTTTTACTCTTAGGCCTGATATGTTACATCAGGCTGTAAATGCCCACAAGACCCATCTAAATGTTTTTTTTAACCGCAAAAAATTGAAAGGTGATTTTTGTGAAACCTGAAACAGCGTTTAAGAATTAAATATACTCTATTCGGATAGTGATTAACTCTCAATACATCGGTAGCCTTGCACTTGCATCTTAATAGGAATTTTTTTTTAAATGAGCTACAAATCCGAAACATGTTGTACATCATTGAAGCAGCATCTACATGTGCATTTTCTTCAATAGTGTGCTTGTGTCTTTCACTCACCAAGAATTCTTCGATCAACTTCTCACTGGGATCCTTGACGAAGAAGGGCACTGCGGCCAAGTAGGTGGAGAATTGGCTCTTCGGCTTGAGAACTCCAGACTTGATAATGTCCAACATGAAGGTGACGGTGGGGTTGGATCCGACGGATGCAATGGTGGAGAAGAAAGTCTGCCTAAAGTACGAAAAACAATTGCCATACGGATTAGTTCAGCTGTTCAATTCCTAGTTGTCATGAGCAGGTTGACAATCAAATTTTAAAGCATGTCTTACTTGAGTCGCATGGTCATCTCAGGGGTGGCACCGGCATAGTCGGTGGTCAGGTAGGTCGTGTAGAATTCAGTAATCTCCTTCTTAGTCAGGCTACCGAAGATCTTGATCAGCTCGACCAGCTTCTGAGGGGTGTGCTTCTCGTACAGGTCGTCGGTCAACTCGTTCAAGGTGGCGATCTCCTTCAACAGCTGGTAACCCTGGTTAACATAAATAACAAAAAACTTAGCCATTGAAAATAAATTGTGATAGTTGAAAGAATTCAAACAATCTTAAAGGCAACGTTTCAAAGGCATCATCGAATGTCATGTTTTAAACTTTTTTTACTTTTGAAAATGGCTTGTTAGACAAATAATTTGGATGTTTTTAACTTTGGTAATAATAGTTTACCTGTTCCATGTAGTTGTTGTAGGTGTGGTAGAAGTGGCGGTTGTAGTAGTTGGGCTTGGTCAGGTCGACTTCAGTTGGGATGGGCGTATCGTCGGTCAGGTTGTAGGTCAGAGACGAGAAGGTCAGGAATTTCTCGGGGAAGGTCATGGCCTCTCGAATCGGGGTCGTCTCCAGCAAGAACAAAGTCTGGCTGTAATGGAAAACAAAATTAATTTTTATACACTTTTCATTTCATTGTCCGTGTATATAATTTTTAATTTAATGGGCAAATGAATACTTACTTGACTCCAGACAGGATGGTCTCACTGTTGGTGGTGAATGGGGTGAAAACGAATTTTCCAGTGTTGAAGATCTTCTCGATGGTGTAGTAGCGACGATCTCCACGGATTTGGTACTCGGTGCGGCTGATCGATTTTAAGGGATCCTATTGAAAAAAATATTTAAATTTTATTTTTAAATTATCTTATAGAAAAATACAACACAAGACCCAGCATAATGTATTGCTAAGCCCCGGGACCTTCCACGTGTCGCGCAAATGTGGGCTTCACGGCATTACACGATCAAAAGCTCCCCTTTGCTCACTTCCCCGCAAAACAAGCCTTTCACAATGCCCCCGTACCTAAGCAAACATACAAAGTAGGCAAGTCAAGCTTCTTCCATCGAGAATTTAGCTATAACCATTATTCGCATAGTTATCATTTATTGCTCGAGGAAATTCAAAAAAGAAAATCCATTCTTTATAGTTTCGCTCATGAATACATCTGTATTCATGTTATTTTCTATTCTCGAATAAAAATTGTGCTAGCTAGAAAAATTATTATTTAAATGTGTATAAATTATTAGTGATATTTTATTTTTATTTTATTTTACATTTAAAAAGGGTTTGTGTCAGTAGCGAATGACGCCATTTTTTATTGATTTCAGAAAGTGCGAAAGAGGTAAAATTAAATGACTTACAACATTGACGGCGTCGCAACCTTCGCACTTGTGACCCATATGAGAGCTGTGCATATTGACTGGTCGGTGAGAGCATCGGTCGTAGAATCGGTGCTTGGTGACGTTCAAAACTCTCTCTAACGGGTACTCAAAGTAGGGGGTCGACTGGATCTCGTAGGCAGTTTCACATTCACCACCGATGCCGTCCTAAAATAAGTGCCATAAGCGTTAATTAAAAATAAGAATCGAAATCACAAATCGTTACTTTCCAAAAGGCTCAATCTGCTTTCATTTTGCTTGAATTTGCAGGCGTGGTACATTCACTCACTTCCATGACTCGGTAGAAGTTGCTGTTGTCCTCGGCCTTCAGGTAGTTGCTCTTGCTGAAGCGGATGCCGTTGACGCGGTCGAAGTTGAGCTGGAACAGCGAGAGGACGGCCCGCTTGACGTTGACCGACCACTCGGGATCTTCGGGGTAGACGTCGAACGACTTGACCAGACCCTTCTCCACGGTGACGCGGAAGGGCTTGGTCAGCGCCTCCTTGACGAAGGTGGCCGGGCCGGTGATTGGCACGTAGGGCATTTCGAATTCTTCCTCCAAGGTGCGATCAACTTTATCGTTGAAGTTACCATATTGGACGTTTTCGAACTAGGTTTGGAGAAATAGCCACAAGTATTAAAGCATCGTCTAAAATATATTATATTGCGAAACTATTTAATGTTCTGTATCAATCTTCTGGAGACGTAGTAAATCTCAATTGTTTTTATTTTATTTATAAATCACTGTAGTGCTAATCACTATAAGATTACTACTACCCTCGTGTCGCTATGGCGATATGTGAGGGGCAAAGAAGGGAAGGCTGCTAGTGTAGACATGAAAAATCTTTGCTTTAATTATACATAGTAGTTGTCATTTGTATATTTTTCGTCAATCGAATGTATTCAATACATTGCCGCGTTACATTACTTCATTATGCAGTTAATTTATTATGACTTTTAGTTATGAAGTGAGAAGTGTGATTGTGTTTGTTGAGACTTTTGGTAGATACCAGAAGGATTTGATGCATATGCATATTCAATTACCTTAACGTAGATGCTGTTTCCTTGGTTTTGGAGGACAACATCTCCCTTCAGCCCAATTCCGGAGAATTGCATAACATTCTGGGCAACACCAGTTACAGCGCGTGATTGGTACGCGTACCTGTACTGCCTGTCAATTGTGAAAGCTGGCACTGCAAAAAATAATATACAATATTTTATTTTTTCAACCACATTATTCGTCCTATATTCACCAATAACAATTAAATGTGCTATATATTGAAATATACAATCGTCCAATATTCACTAATAATAATTAAAGGTACAAAATATTGACATATTTAATCCCATGTAATCTGGACAGAAATCGCTATTGTATCCGATTAAATTGATTGTGGATCAAAAGTAAAGAAATCGATATTAAATGCCATATAATTATTTTATTTAGCAATGATCAGTTAAAAATATATTTGTTATATTTCACTGTTTATCTAAGTAATCAAGTGTTTCGAATTAACATAGCTAAAGTTTAGTTTTATTTTTAAACGTTGTGTATTAATTGTTAACTTACCATCAGCCTTCACATGACACACTAAAAAATAAAGAAAAAATAAAAACAATTGTTTTATCTTCACATTTTATACAAGAACTGTGTAGCTCATCAAATAAATTTGCCAAATTACATTATTTTTGTAAGTTAATACAAATTCAACTATTATGTCTTCGAGTACGATTATAAGTTTTTGAATAACGGCTCCAACATGGTCTTGTTTTTAAAGTAAACTTGAAATGTTTTTATAAAATAAGACTAACTGTAGTCGCATTCATGAGTGACTTATGGAAAAACAAATATGTTATTTGAAAATGTGTTGAAGAATTTTAAAGTGACAATTTCGATTATATTTTCCAATATGCTACTCATCCTAACTGTGTCTGGAGTGATTTAGGTCAAACTAAAAAAGTTATTCGAAAATCGGTTGAAGAACTTTAGAGAGGCATTATTGATTATGTTTTCCAAAGTTGTATCAATCCTAATTGCGTCTCGTTCTGATGTAGCAACTTACCAGCCAGCGCAACGACGAAGAAGGCTAGAGTCAACTTCATCTTGTATGGGGGGAAAGACACCGTCAACTGCGAATGAACATGACAGAACCGAGTCCTTTTATTCTAAAAAATTTGTGGGCAACCCAAAGCGCCACCTGGCGGCAGCTGACGCTGAGGAAGGCCATAGGTTACGTGCAAAAAAAAATGGCGGGCGAATGTAATGCCCGTCCATAGTCTGCGCAAAAAGAGACGACGTCTGGGAGTTCGTTAACATCGCGCGTGGATGATCAGCTCATACGCGGCTTGGCGGATGCTCGAGATCATTTTTAGAACTCCGACGCCGTGGCCTTCAACTCGGACGCGCCCTTTCAAGGAGCGGCGTTGTGGGGCGTCGTGGGCTGTTGACCAGGGCGTCAGTGAAAGGATGATGTTCCGTTCGGAAACTGAAAAGTAAATGCAGAAACAATTATGCATACGACAACTGTTGCTTCTATAATACAACTGTTTTCTCAATTGTTTTCTCTATAATATATATATAATTTCTCTAAAACCTACTGTTACAGATTTAAATTGATTTTGGGCGCCATTTTTTTACGTACGTTTCCATGTAGGCCATGCGGTTCGGCCATTTAATACTGAATGTGTTAGTGTGACAAGATAAATGTATTAGGTAATATTCGTTGAAAATTGTATCCTTAATAAAATTCGGAACGGAAAAGTTCCATTCCTAGAACCATTCCATTCCATTCATGAACGCCTAGGTTCCTTTTAATTCTGTAGAAACTGAAACAGGAACTATTTTTTTTTTACGTAACGAAAAATCTTTCTATTTAGTTTATTTTTTATTTTTATGACAGTTCCCATGCAGTAAATATTTTGTATGAAAATTGCCTAATTTCTTACACAAACGATATACGATATGATGTTTAATTCGGAACAAACAGTATTATTTTTAGATGCATACAGAATTGCGATAAACTGTAAGTGGATATACTTGTATTTGTATTTGGAAACAAGTATATGGAATAAACAAGATGAACCTTTCATATTAGTGATCGACGCGCAACTACAAAATGTCGTTATGCTATTTTAAAATTTAAAACGTCTGGGTTATTTATTTAGGAAGGAGGGGGAAGGAAGGAAAATGGTTTATTGGGAGGGAAAAAAATTGTTATCTCTTTAGGAAATTTTGTCTTTATTTGACCGCATACGAAATGTTTGAGAATTTTGTAATACGGAACATGTGTACCCCTCGATAAGCGCAAAACAGTCATTTAATTTGTCAGCTAATTGCTTATGTCGCCCGCGTCACACGCTTATTTGATTGACATTCACAATATTAAATGTACATTTACACAAAATATTAATTATTTTTTAAATCACCTGACCGACATCAATACAGTTATTATCATTTAAATTTTTGCCAGCATAACTTGTGCTCTTTTTTTTAAATATTTATTGGATTGAACGTCATGATTCGATCTTCATATGTTTGAATTGAGCCTTATTTTTTCTTTATAAAAAATGTAATCATAAAACACATCTTATACAACATTAATTAAAACATCTTTCATAAAGTATGTCATAATAGCAGCTTTTATTGACTATAATTTACAACCGATTATATTTCATATAAATCTTTAATAATGTGTTTATTCAAAATTTAAATATTTAAATAACATTAAAATTTTACATTTTAATAAATAATTATTGTTGTAAAATTTACAATAGCCAAAATCACAGAAATTATAAGCTACAATATAATATAAAATTTAATTTCCTTTCTAACTTTCCCTGCTGAAGGGACCCTTTGTTTAAGCCATGTCAATTTTTTTTAATCTTAGTTTATCTGTAATTTTTTAATTTTCTAGTGTGCATCAAAAAATGTTTGAACGAGTACGTTTAATCTACTCAGATTCAATGACAAGTTATGATAATTAATTGGAAAGATAAATAATTTAAAGAAACGGATTACAGGCATGAAAAAATTGATCAAATTCTAGACGTTATTAGAAGGACAACTGCTACGTGAAAGCAATAGCTTCGAAAGACAATACACCATACGTGTCTATCAATGCACTTTGATAAATGATCGAATACGACTCATTTATGATGTCACCGAATAGTTCAATAGCGATCCATTAATTCAAAATATGATTGGTAATAGTACGTTTCCACGCTGTGGCAAACATATTCTTGCGACGCATCGCCCAATACATTTCACTTTTGTTGTTGCTATCTGTTCGAAATACAAGGTCGGAAGCGAAAACCTAGACTAAATTTGGCCGCCTAGTTCAAGGCAATCTGACTCGCATCCACGCATTCCTCCTGAGATCATCCACAATTTCTCAACTTCACCTTTCCCGCAATCGATGTTAGGGCTGGTGCTTGTGGTCGGTTATGTCTATACAGAATTGGACAAATAAATGGTGGTATTTCTCAATTGTTGAAGGACATGCCTGTAATCGATCCTTGTCTTTACAAATTAAAATATGTGTATCTCAATAAATTTAATATAAATAATTAAAATAATTTATGAAATTCGACGAAATCAATATAATTTAAATATGTTTTTGAAATTTACTGAAATAAATATAGCTTAAGAAAAGGGTATGTAATTTCATTACGTTTTTGAAATTTGATGAAATGTCTAACGTTTAATACTTTCGTTCAAATCCTAAAAACGACTTAATATCCTAAAAATGTACGTACCGATGGCTCAGTGGCTATGGCAACATCCTACGAAGCCGACGTTCCCGGGTTCGATTCCCGGCGCAGGCTTTCGTTTATTCGTTAGCCTGGGGTACTGGC